>JAJONR010003619.1:0-65174 GCA_029582245.1 Solanum etuberosum | reverse complement strand
GCTAAAAGATTCATATCTATGTTGAGTAAAGTAAGTTCTTAAGCAGATCATCCATGAAAGATCTAGACTTTATCTAAATATAAATAAATTTAGATATGGTTTCTTGATTTGGTTCTAAGATGGTGGTACAGTCAGATTCGATACTATTTTCAGTGGCTTTGTCTTTGTGACTTCGTCTAGTCAGCCGTGGTTTTTAGCCCGTTAAGGAGTTTGAAAGGGCACCTCTCTACCCGGTTAGAACTACTAGACACATGGGCTCAATGAAGATACGTATTGAATCTTGACAGACCCCTTGCTTGGGTGAAAGGATAGTAATCCTTCCATACAATCATATTACCATATAAAAATTTATATGTATTTTGATTCGGATTTATTCTCTTAGATTCGGATGCTAAACTAGATTGAAGTTGGCCGGCGGATTACCGTCATTCTTCAGAGATCCTCTAAATGGTATACCACATAAATTGAGATAAAAGTATTATAAGTCATAATGATTAATAGTTTAAGATATTTGAAAACATATATAAAAAAATTGTTAACTCTCAAAATTCCATCTATACAACATAAATTGGGATAAAAGTATTATAAGTCATGATAATTAATAGCTTAAAATATTTGAAAACATATATATAAAAAAATGTTAACTCTCAAAATCCATCTATACCACATAAATTGGGATAAAAGTATTATAAGTCATAATAATTAATGGCTTAAAATATTTGAAAACATATATAAAAAAAATTGTTAACTCTCAAAATTCCATCTATGCCACATAAATTGGGATAAACGAAAAAATATATGTGATGTAAAATACATAAAATATACTATAAATCACAATAATTAACAAGTTATATATCAAAAAGAACTTATTAAAAAGCTGGCTAACTTTTGAAATTTTATTTGTATCACATAAATCAGGACGAATGAAGTGATATATATTATATGAAAAATACATTAAAAAAAAGTACTATAAATCACAATATTGGGACAAAAGTATTTTAAAAATTGGTTGACTCTCAAATTCATCCGTGTTACTTAAATTGGGACAAAAAAAGCAACATATATCATATGAAATTGCGTAAAACATATTATAAATGGTAATAATTAACAACTTAAAATATTTAAAAACATACTAAGAATTGGTTGACTTTAAATTTCATATGTATCACATAAATTGAAATAGAAAAAGTACTATATTGGGCCACTTTGGAATCTATAATAGAGGCAATTACTAATATGGGTTGGAGGATGGAGAACATGGAAGAACAAATGGCCACCCGTGCTGGCACGGGTCCCGTATCTAGTATATATATATGCAGAAGTTGGCGAGAAAGCAAAGAAGTGCACATTGGAGTGTGCCACGTGGCAATATTTGAAGAATTCCAATTTTGTGCGGCGGTTAGCGAAGCAGTTTCACGTGGAATCCTTTTAGGTTTTGGGTTCCTAATTTGATTTAGACTCAATTATTTTATTCAGGGTTTGCTACATTTATAAATAGTCCATAAGAATAATTATTAAATGAGGAGGATACAATGTAGAAAATAACTTTAGGTCTAGGGTTTTATCTTTTCTTTCTCTTTTATTTATTTTACATCTTTTATTTGAATGATTCGTTGTAATTGTTCTATGTCTATGTGGAGTTAAACTTATAGTTCTTGGATTATATTTACTTACAAAATGATTGTTTAGTGATCTTGATTCGGCATAATTGTTTATCATATTGTCGTTCTGATATTTTTGTAATTACTATTTTGATACTTGGCCACCATTAGAATAAAATTATTGTCTTCTTTTGAACTCGAAAGAGGAATAGAAGGATAGAACGTGGAATATAAGGAGCGTGATCTTTTCTTGCATATCACTTGAATTGATTTGTGTCTAGGATAGGGATATACCTAGATTCTGCCTTGCTTGGCTCAAATACGGAAAGACAACGTAATGCTCTGTAGTTGGTTCAGTCTATTCGCGCTCAACGATGTAATTAGGCTGTCAATTATGGTAGATGGTTAGAGGTCGGGAGATCATGACTGTTAATTTTAGTTGACTAGATAATCAAATAAGTTGATGAAATTGATGCTAAACATTATTGTTAGTTAAATCATAATCCTAGATCGATTTATTCATTGATTGTTAGTTATTTTATCTTTACTTTTAGTTTAGTTAATATATATTCATCTTTTGAAATCCTCCCTTGAATAATGAATTGAAATTAGTATAATTTAGTAAATAATTAATCGATAAGTCCTTTGGGTTCGATAATTCGGCTCTTTTAGGGCCACTATATTACTTGTGCGACCACGTACACTTGCGTGTGCAATTGGAAGCAACAAGTTTTTATGCCACTTTTTCATTCAAGTTATGCATAAAAGTGGGAAGGATTCAAAGTCTTGAAGAGGTTTGGAGAAGACTCTAGAATATCCTAGAAGATTTTTTGAACGATTTTCAAATTCTCTAGGCTTGTAGAGAATTCTAGAAAAGGGACCAATTTGTAAATATGTAGAAACTTATGTAACAATTTTTATTTACACTTTAGCCCCTAGGTGTGTAGTATAAATAGAGGGAGATTCATTTGCAAACCAATCAAGCAAGTGTAAGCAATCTTCTAAAACAATAACAAAACATTATTTAAAAACACTTTTATATCTTTCTTCATTCTCTTAGCAATCTTAGTTTGAAAAGGCTTACTTATTGTGAAAGAATGGAACATGGAGTCCATACTCTTGTGAATTATCCATCTAACCTATACATCACCCAATGCGTTTGCTGGTCAGATTTCATAAATGTAAGTAATTTGATATTGTGTTGTTACTTATTGTTGTACTTATTTTTAAATTTTAGTGTTTTCTTGTTCTTTTTTCATGGTCGAAAGATTATTGTTGGCGGTTGGGATATTTTGGAAGATGAAGCTATGTTACCAATCTTAGGCAAACATCCTATAGTCGATTGTATTCGCTACACTAGTATTAGGAGTCTCGTTTTAGAAGATTGGGGTTTTGCTGCTTACATGAAGTTTCGTCCAAATATTTTTCATCAGTTTTGTTTATTTGACACAGTTAGATGGATGGAGAAGCAGTTAATTGCGGTTCAAAAGGATATATGAATGGGTAATAGAATGGACGAGAGAAGCATTTAATTGATGTTTATGAGGATCTAACTATCTAGCTTTTGCTGGATTTTATAACATTTAGTTACTTGACATGATTAGATGAATGAGTATGTAATTATGAATTTTTTTGATTACCAGTAGTAGTGTTATGCTTTGTAATACTCTTTTGAAATCTATCTACTTTGATGTCTTACTATTTAAATATTTTTTGCTTTGGTTCTGTTGTGTTGTTGATAAAATTTATAATATTTGTTGTTTACTATACATTAATTTGAATTGTATATTGTGTTTTATAAAAATAGTTAGTGTATGGGCTATCATTGTCATGCTATAAAGACATATCTGACCCATTTTAAAGAGATTATAGCTACTTGTCTAAGGTTGGCAACACAGCTTCTGGGACACGACAAGACTTCTTGATGGGAGTGACCGACATATATTTGTAAAGTTTCAACAATAGTAGTAACAATCTATTTGGATTGGCTTAAAAGTTGGTCAAACCTATTTTTAAGTTATTTTTAGCTTTAGGAAGTGCTTGGTCCAGTATTTTAAAAGACTCTATTAGGACTCGCCGCGGGGCTCGCCCTGGGACGGGACTCTAGAAAAACGCCCCGAGACTCAAGTGCAGGGTTATTTCTTTAAGACTTACGCCCTAAGCGTTCGACTGTACGCCCTAAGCACGCCCAACGCTCGCCTAACAGATCTTAGACAAATTATGCGTTAAAATTTTTAGTTAACATTGTTGACCCTCATAATTCTTGAATAAATGAATGATACTTCATAATTTTTTAATCTATAGAGATAAGAAGATTGAGAGTAACTCAAATAACAAGTTGTAGTATCACATTTTTACTATTTGATAACATTGTAAAGGTGATTATACATTACGTAACATTTCTTTTAAAAATATGTAACGAAATTTTACTTTTTCACTTATCAATGTCTTCTTTGTCATAAATCTCAAAGTTATCATATTTTATTTAGCTATTTGAAAGTAATTTTATTTTTATTCATGATGGAGTGATGTTTTTATTATAAAACTAGTAAGTTTTATTGATTATTTTCTTTTAGGGGGTGAATTGTATAGTATGATAAAAAAAATATTTTTAGAAATAATAATTCTTTTATTATTAAAAAGTTAAGATATTAGATTATTTATATTTGTATAATCATGTTAGAAGTTTTATTTTTATGAGTTTCATTAATCATGTTTGTAATTATTTCAAACTTTGATGTATTTTTATAATTTTGTATAATTATATTATTATATTATATTATAAATTAAAATTTTAAAGATCCATAGGGCTTATGCCCCACGCCTCGAGGCTTACGCCTCGCCTTAAATAAGTAAAACGCCCCGCTTTTTAAAACACTGGCTTGGTCAGATTAAAAATAACTTAAAAGATTTTGAGAATGACTAATACTTTTAAGTAAAAAATAAAAAAGTAGGGGATACCTCACTACAACAAAAACACTTTTTAGCGAAATTAAATATATACATTAACAAAGAGTGTTAAAGTCTTTACCGGTATTAGTGAATTGTCATTGGATCCAATATCGCTAAAGACTTTAAGGACATATATAAAGAGTGCTAATTGCCGTTCGAATTACATATTAGTGGCAATGAAGTTATTGTCGTTAATTAATTGCCGCTAAAGATAATTTTTTTTTTTTTTATGTAGTGCCTAATTTTTTATTTTTGAACTTTTTAAACTCATTTTAAAGAAGTAATGAAATATTAAAGACATGCTGTGAGCCGACATCATTTATATAATTAATGCCCTATAAAGGTGTGCATCAATTTAGGCAATCGACAGCCTAATAGTGAAAGAGTTGTGAATCCAAATGCAGATTAGCGTTGACCTATATATATGTAACTAGTAGCTTTAAAATAAAATGTTTCAAGTGTTTTTTTTTTTAAACTTATGTCTAAAAAAATGATGTCATATAAATTGAGATAAAAGACCAATGATAATTACAATATTCATAATATTATAATTCTATAATTTTCAAAATTCTTAACATTTACCCTAAGTATCTATGGAATTCTTACATTATATATTATATTAAATTATACCATACGATAATAATTAAACAAAAATAAAATTTCCATGAAAGAGAAAATCAAAAGGTTCTCTTCGTGAAACAGAGAGAAGCATTTCAAACAAAATAATGTTGCATTGCTAACTTTAAGCGGGACCCACATGTGAAAAGACAAAACTAACATATGATGTATATTTTCTGTTCACACGGCAGAGCAATTGGTACAACATAATTAAAGCATGAAGTCTAAAGTAGCAGGCCTTAAATGACCAAAGTACCCCTTAATTCAATCTTAATCCTCGGAAGTCTCGCTTCCTTTCCAACTCCCTCTTATTAAATTAGAGAATATATATTACAAAAATATCAAGAGTTTGGCATTAACTTAGGGATTTCTAAGGGTTTCTCACACTGAAACAATTCCTTTAGTTGTACCTTGTGCTTTAGAGACAACCGTCCTTACTCCTTGGTTAAAAAAATTCTAAAATTGTTATTTACTATTTTATTTTTCTTCAAATAATTATTATCCTAATATTTAACACGGTTTATTTTTCAACATCTTAATACTAAATTGATCTAATATTATACTAATAAATATTTTAAAATTTTTATATTACAACTGGTGATGGTTATTGTGTATACTAAATTGATCTAATATTATACTAATAAATATTTTAAAATTTTTATATTACAACTGGTGATGGTTATTGTGTGTGTCGATTTGAGATGACGTTGACTAATTAATGATGATGGTTGTAGATACTATCTTATGGTATAAAAATGTGGTTGGCAATAGCGATTAACCGTGATTATTGATAGTGGTGGTTGATAATTAGTAGTGGAATGATATTAATAGCTAATGACGGTGATGAATAATGATGACGATTGCATTAATGTTGACTTTTGATGATAGTTATTGATTGTGATTAGAATGTAACACCACCGGAACTAATCAAAGATTAAAATTTCTTTTAAACAGGAGAGGGTAATACCTTAGTTATGGGGCACCAAAAACATATGATGAATGCCAACTTAGCTTCACTGTACATTAATTGGAACCCTTCAAAGCATAACACTAGTTAATATGTACAGCCAAAATATTCGTCTGATTACCATGAAACAAAAAGCATTGCCAAACCTTTCACGAACTGTCAATAAAGCAACTTTTTGGGGAACAATTAAAATTTCACCATAATAATATATCTTATTATTTAACAAAATAGTAGTCCTGAAAATAAGATGAAAGTTATTACGATGATATATAAATAATATAGCAGAAAATTAATATTTGAGTCGTGCTGGACACTGTCCTAAGAAACTATTTCAAAGGTGTGAAATGTTCTCCAGGATTAAATAAGTCTTCCCGAATTAAATCGAGAAAACATGAATCAGCAAATTAATTAACATCAAAACTAAATAAGTCTTCCCTAATTAAATAGAAGATACATAAATCAATAAATTAATTAACATCAACAAGTTATTAGTGGGGTTAGTGGGGATGTAAAATAACAAAGCCAAAACAATTAATTAAACTAAAAGTAGAAAATTAAAGAGAGGCAGAATGACTGGTTGGCAAGGAGCAGAGAAACAATTTTCTTCACATTTTTCTTCAATGGTAACATGCATATTTATAGGCCAAGATATTGCCTTTAATCTTGACAAGTGTCAAGGAAGGTGGCATACTACAACCAAGTGGCAAGACACTTGTCCTTTGAGGACTTCTTAAGTGCCAACACTTATTTTACTATGGACAATATTCTTGGTAAACATGTTTGGATAAGAATTCTGCCAGCGCATTTAGCTCCGAAATGTTGAGTTTGGTCTAGAATGACCTATTGTGCGGTTCGTAGGATTCCGTTCTGATTTTGAACATTTTTGTGGTTTTTAGCTTAAAATGAACTTGGGTGTGGGATTCACTTTTCATCGAAACAATTCCGAATGGAAGTTTCAATGGTTTCATTTAGTCCGAAATGCTTAATTCAATGGGGTAGCATATGTCATTTGCACGCACCGAGTTCCAAATGAATACCGAGAACCCCGTCAGAGTATTTTTGAACTCCAAAGTTCAGCTGATGCAGCTTGATTTTCTCTTTGTGTTCGCGGATCAGGTCACCGCGATCATGAAGAAGGGTTGTGTTTTTTTCGCATTCGTAGACGATGTCCCCACGTTTGCAAAGAAAGGCTGGATTTTTCGTCGCATTCGCGGACCTGATCTCGTGTTCGCGAAAGGTAATACCCTAGTCTTTTTAATAAATACCAGGTTCATTTTCAGCTTCATTTCTAAACTTCAAAGTGTGATTTCTATATCCGTGGTTCGATTTTATGAACTCGTGGTCGCTTTTGCGACATCAGAGGGGGTTTTAACCTACAAATTTTGGGGTTTAAGCCCCATTTATCATTTTTGAGCTTCGGGAACCCTTAGTGGCGATTTTTGAAAGGATTTTCTGTGCTAAATTAATTGGGTAAGGTTTTATTACCCTAAACCTTCATTTTCCTTTGGTTATTTATGAATTCTAGCATAAAAAAATTGGGTTTTGATTGGTAAATGACAAGTTTTTTCAAGAACTCAAGTTCTTAACTAAAATGGAGATTGTGGACTAATTTTGATTCCTTTTTCGAAATGATTTTTCCCAATAAGTTCCTAAGGCCTTAAGTAATGTTTTCAAGTATTAAATTTCGAATTCAAACTTTATTTTCAGAATTTGGTTTTGAGTTGATTGACCCATTTCTCTATTTAATTAGTGGTGAGAATTGTTATTTTTGATGAGTGATTGTGAATACTTTGATTGTTATAGATTATGTGCTTTGGAAGTGATTTGGAAGGGGAAGACTCAACTATTGGAGTGATTATTGATTGATTTAAGGCAAGTGCTCTCCTAAACCTTGTATTCTAGTAGAATTCATGAACTTTCTTTGTTGCTCATGTGTTGGGAGTATCAGAGATGAGGTTAAGGGTTTAGTTGCCCACTTGATATATCTAAATGAATAAAAAGGGGGTTGAAATGAAAAATTCTATGTGATGAACATAATGATATGAATTCCTTATCGTGACTCTTGTTGATTGATTGATGGAATGCTTGAAAGCATTAATGTGGACTTGAATTGTATGATTTGTTGTCTCTTCCATGTGGTATGATCTTGCTTGTGTGCATTGATTGTTGAACACCATGTTGATACTAGTGATGATTTATGATGCCGAGGTCTTTGCCGGTGAGTCTTGTTATGCCTAGATCATTTCCGGCAAGTTCTTATGAAGCCGATGTGAAATGGTTCCGGCGAGAGATTTATTATTATAACTTATTGCATTTGATGCTTATGCGTGACTTGTTTGCTAATTGTGATTGATATACTTGTTACGTGTGACTGAACTACTTGACATTGAGATTGAATTTCTTATTCATTTGATGGTGGAGTTGTGACTATTGAACTGTGGATATTGGGCATTGTGAGCCGTGTATTACTAGGTTGGGCTGATTTCAGTACAAGTTGTGGTTTGAGGAGGTCCGGTTGGAGTCTAAGGAGTATTCTATTTCGAGCCAAATGCCTTGTTTATTAGGTTGCTTGTTGGGTAGCGTGTTATTGGTACTCACTCCTCGCTTCTACACTTGTGTACATACCGAGCCGTTTTAGCGTGGTTATTCTTCTTCCCACTTTCAAAGTCTCATTGGAGGATTTGAGAGGTAGGTGTTTGTCATCCCAGCGGGTCCTCTTTTTCTTTTCTTAAAGATTGTGACTTGTACTTATTTCTTAATGATGCACTTTATCTATTTAGTGGCTTGTACACGTGACACCGAGATTTTGGGGGTGTTAATAGAAGAATCAGTTTTCTGCTTTATCTTGTTCTTACTTTACTGTTGTTCCGCTTTTCTTTCATTTCTCATTGGGTCTAAGGCTAAGTTGTCTTGGTGGGAATAGATAAGTGGCATCCTCCCTTTTGGGTTGTAACAAATGGTATCAGAGTCCTAGGTTCATAGGCTCACGTGTGTACAAGTCGAGTCTAAGTAGATTCTTGAGGATTGGTACAGAGACATTTGTACTTATCTTCAAGAGGCTACAAATATTGTTAGGAAACTTCCTTCTATTCGTCCTTTCTTATCGTGCGTGGTTACCTTCACTAGTGCTGAGTTGTCGCGTGTTGTTTTGAAAGATGCCGAAGACCGGAGCTTTTGTTTCCTGCGGTAGAGATGAGGCAATCCCCGAGGGTGTTGTTGAGACCCCAACTAGGGGTAGAGTTAGGGCCTAATCTAGAGGTCGTGATCGTGGAGTAGCACTAGTTAGAGGTCGTGCTCGTGGAGCGACACCATCTAGGCTAGATAGGTTATTCCTGAGCCACATGTTGAGGTTCATGAAGACCAGGATCCTTCCGAGTTTGGATCTCCTTTGTTTTAGGTGACTTTGTTGAGGATATTAGGTATATTGAGAACTTCTCTCAGGGTGATGCGACAAGTACGCCATAGTATTCTTGACGAGGGTAGGGGCACAAACCTAGATCAACAGTAGGTTCCAGGTATTCAGGATCAAGTTGGTCAGCGAACATTGGTTCCGACACCAATTATGGGTGTTCAGAGTGCTCCTGAAGTTATTCTGACAACACCTGAGAAGCAGTGTTACGAGAGATTTCAGAAGATCAAACCACCCAGCTTCAGGGTGGTAAGAGCGAGGATGCTTATGAGTTCTTGACTTTGTGCAATGATATTCTTGAGGTAGTGGGTATGATGGATGCTCTTGGTGTTCGGTTTGTTGCACTCCAGCTTCGTGGACGCGCCAGATAGTGGTCGGGGACTCTTGTGAGGTCTAGACTAGTTGGATCTTCCCCGGTTGAATGGGATGCGTTTTCTAGTGCTTTCTAGGATCGTTTCATTCCTTTGAGTGTGAGGGATGAGAGTCGACTGAGATTTAGAGCTTCACTTAGGGCAGTTTTTCTGTGACCGAATATGAGGCCTGATTCTGTCAGCTTTCTAGGCATGCTATGACAATTTTTCTGGTTGAGGCATTGAGAGTTCGCAGGTTTATGAGAGGGTTGAATTTCTCCGTTAGGTCTTATATATTTAGAGAATCCATAGAAGGGACTTCCTTCAAGTTGAGAGTGGTAGATTTACACTCATTTAAGGCTTATTTGACTCAACAATTAGTGTCCTCAATGCCTAATTATGTCCTATTCTAATGATATTTTGGTGATTTGCAGTTATGAAGGCTAAACGACAAGGCAAGGATGAATGTTTGAAAGAATGGCCAAAAATGTAAAAAGAAGTGCAAACTATACATTGATGATCACCAAACAAGAAAGGTGTATCGCCTAGTACGCATGACCTTGCCTAAAGTGATAGTGCACAACACGTGTATTTATTGAGGCACGTCGGCAAACTCCAAATGGAAAGGCGACTAGCGTAATGAGAAAGGGAGAACAGGTTGACCATCACCGAAGGTGACAGTACAAGGAAAAAATTGAAGGCTCTAAAGGAAACTAAGGTGGTACTCGGTGATACGCCAAATGTGAAAGGCAAACTCGAACAAGCTCGCCGACTGAGATTCAAACACCTGAAGCCTAGAGCAAGAAAAGCCGAGCTGGAGATCAATTGGTGATGGGTGAAAAACACTTTCTAGTTTTAGGGGTTTTAACTTTGTTCTTAAAAATTGACAAATTGACGTTGAATCCAAAGTGAATTTTCTTGTAATTGCTTAATTTCATGTAACCCATGGTTGCTTTCATGAAAGGCATAATTTCTTTACTTTTTGTGATGGGTGGCTAAAAACCCAAGATATAGGGGTGCAATTACAGGGTTGGGTGTTGATACACTAAACCAAATGAAACACTCTAATATAAACAAAATTAAATTACTACAATCATCCAAAACTGAAAAATAACAAAATACAAAGTAAAAGGGAAATATTGGCTCAAAAGCCCTCACCCCACCAAAAAGAAATACGTAGTGTCCTCAATACGAAAATAGCAAAGTACGGGAGGCTGAGTGAGAATGTCCCCCTAATAGGCTACGCCTATGGAGCACTCTCATTTGGTGTCTCGGGAAGGGAAGCATCACATGGGGTATCAGTGCCCAACAATAATATCTCTAGAGGCAACACTGTAGTAACAACTGGGGCATAAGAGCATAACACATTCCCGCCTGTCACGTGTGTGATCCGGGTTCGACCCCCAACAACAGTGCCATTTTTTATAATGCTCAAATATCCTCTTTAAAACCAATTAAAAGAGACAACAGTCGTAGATAATAAAATACCCAACAAAGAGTCAGGGTCGAATCCCCACAGGGAATGATATATTATAGAGAATTCTTATCAAGAAATTTGATTGTAAAATCATTCATTTGTAATAGTAAAAACAAGTGGGTGGATGATTCTACCAATTTAATAGAAAGATTTGGTTATCAATTGTCACACTTAAACTAAAATTACAGAAATTTCAAGAAATAAAAATCAATCTAGCGATGCGGGGATTGGAAATTAATGTCACATAGTGGTAATTGTGTTGCTCCATAGTAAAGAGCATTCACGAAATAGCTAAGTCATCTTTAATAACGCTTCTTCTTTCGATCTCATAGAATTCTTGCATAGAATCTCCTCTCTGTCTCATATAAATGTCAATCTAACCAACTCAATACCTTACTCTACTCTTTGTTTCGATGCAGAAATAGGGCAAATAAATCCGACCCATAACCTCTATTTTCAAGCAAGTTAACGACATCAAACCTAAATTGCTGGTACTTGACTAATTACCACTCCAATCATTCTCTTTCGAGCATTGATTGGAGATGGACGTAGGAACTAAGTTTACAACATTAACCCATAAATTAACCCCATGCTTATTAGCCCAAATTAATGTATGAACATCAGCAAAATAGAGCATAACACAATACCCACTACATTAAATCAACACCCAACTCCATAGTTGCACCCCTAGATCTTGGGGTTTTAGCCACCCATCACAAAAAGTAAAGAAATTATATCTTCCATGAAAGAAGCCATGGTAAATTGAAATTAAGCAATCACAAACAGTCCCACTTTGGATTCAACTTCAATTTATCAAAATCAAGAGCAAAGTTGAAAAACTCCAACAACTATAAAGTGTTCTTCACAAGGTAAAAGTGTTTCTCTCAAAACTAAAAACTCTATTATAATAGGAAGAACTCTTTTTCCCCAATTTCTAAACTCCCTTTTTCTCTCTCCATTGATCTATTTATAGTTTCCCAAAATTCAGCCCAAAAACTCAATGCGTGTCTCACTTGGCGACACTAGTCGGGCTCACCGAGCTCATTCGGTGAATTGTCAATCGTGCTTCAGCTCACCTTCTCTTGCTTTAGTCTTCATGTGTTTGAACCTCAGTTAGTGAGCTCGTTTGAGTGTGCCTTTCAAGTTTAGCGTAACGCTGAGTACCACCTTGGTTTGCCTTTCGAGCCTTTAATTTTCCTCTTTGCACTGTCACTTTCAGCGACGATCAACAAGGTCACCATTCTCATTCAGCGAGTCACCTTTTCCTTTGGAGTTCACCGACCTGTCTTGTAACACCTCGGAAAAATCAGACTTAGAAATGTAGCAGAAAAATCACGAGAACCAGTGAACAACGGCAGTGTTCACGGATCGTGAAAGGGACCACGGTCCGTCGAGCTCCCCGTGGATTCACACCCAGTCCAGCAATGGTAGACCACGGGGGCTTCACGGGACGTGGACCACCACATGGGCCGTACTGGTGCTCGTGGGAACGAGGCAGAACCTCCCCAAGCTCAGTCATCAGACCACGGTGCCCTCCACGGGCCGTGGGAGGGTCCGTGGACCTGAGCCACCAGACCTCAGCCCAGGTGAGGAACTACGGAGACCTTCACGATTCTTGGTCCTTCACACGGGCCGTGGTAGGGCTCGTGGTTAGACTACTCCCAGAACCAGTAGCCACTGGACCAAGGACCACGACCAGCTTGACGGTCCGTGGTCCCTTTGACGGTCCGTCAGAGGGCCCGTGGTTGGCTGCGTCAGGCTTTAAGTCAAGGATCGTTTGGTCTTTTCCTCTATGCGTTGGGCACCTAAACTATGTCGTTTAACCCCTAAACGACATAGTTTTTGTCAGTTTTAGCCTAGTAACTTAATCAGAACCTACCAAAATCCATATTTCACCAAAAATTCATCGATCTTAGAGCAAAACAGAGAGAAAAGTCGAGCAACCTCTCAAGAACACACATCAAGGTTTCTTCAGCTCCAGCTTCAAAATTGAAAGATTTCTCCATGAATTTCGTCACCAGGTATGTGGGATTTCACTAGTGGATTCCTTTCTTCCACTAGGTCCCTAAAATTCAGTCAGATTCTTGATTCCCTTCATATTATCTAGACCTAGGGTTTCTAGAAACTTTAGTAAATTATTGTGATGCAGCTATTACAGTGTTCCTAATTGAATTAGCATGTTTTCTTGGAATCGTAGTTACATCCCTTGCATGAAACTCAGAACCCTAGTTGTGTAGTTTCTTTTAGTTCATGAAATGCACTTACTAGGACAGTAAAACAGATATCATGCTTCAGTTTATGAATGTCACATTATCAGTTATAATTGTTACATTCTCAGATTTTACATATCAATATTTGAGCTATCCAATATTTCAGTATTTCAGTCATAATGTGTCGTATACATAATCAGTTGGGAGTAATCTTAATACCGGACTAGGGTCAGTCACCCTCATAGTCCCAGAACTACGTACCCACGTAGGTTTGTAAGCCCTATCTGTGGGCATTATATTTAGTGATCACGCCAGTCATGCCTTTATACCCTTGACAATGTATATTGGGTCCTCTCGATGGGGCGTATACATCGGACTCCACGTTTAGCTCACGTGGTTTTATGTCGGCTATTAGTAGCTCCCACCGTCAGATTCTAGTGCATTGACCAGGCTCTCAGTTATAGATCAGTATTCAGCTTCAGCATGTTTTGTACTTGGTCATTACATTCAGTTTAGTTTATATTCAGTGTATCTCAGTATCTTTATCATGTTCAGATTATATCATTGCTCATTTATATGTTTTGTTCAGCTTTATCCTATCCTGCATGCTCAGTACATTCCAAGTATTGTCGAATACTCTGCGCTACATCATTTCATGATGTAGGTTCATGTACTCAGCATTTAGATCATGCGTAGATCGGTTCCCGATCCATTTCAGCAGCTTCAGTGGTGAGTCCTCATTCTTCGAGGACGATAGACATGTTCTTTATATTTAAGTCTTTTATTTTAGTTTCAGTTTTAGTAGAGTTAGTTGGGGGCATGTCCCAGCATCTCTAGTCAGTTAGAGACTTATTTCAGACATAGACAGATTCAATTTTAGTATTTGAGTTATAGTTTAGTGTTATAAACTCTTGTTCTCAGTATTTATATATTCAGACTTAGATTGGATATTCCCCATCATTTAGTTTATCTCATGATTTTAGCTTCCGCTCAATATTTGTTTAAGTATGCTAATGATATACCAGCTCAGGGTTAGCTTGGGGTCACTTATGATGTCTAAGAGCCGCACTAAGTAGAGTCTCTTTCATGGGTGTGAAGTGCACCACATCTAATGAGAGGGAGACTACAAAGTGTTTTAGGAAAACTTTACTTTCTTTGCTACTCTTATCGTGCTTGGTATGATATACTTCTAACTCTTCATTATGCGTTTCAGATCATGCCTCCTCGTAGAACTTAAGCAAGGAATGCTAATTCCCTCAATGCTAACACAACTTCTCCGGTCCCAGATCAGGAGGTTTCGAATGCAGAGTTTCAGAATACGTTTTATTTTTGGCTGAGAATGTGACTAACCAGAACAATCAGCAGGCCCAGTTCCTAGTAATGCTAATAATGGGTCAGCAGCAGCCAAGGTTTGGGATTTCATTCGGATGAATCCGCTAGAGTTTCTAGGGTCGCAGGTTGGTGAGGACCCATATAATTTCATTAATGAGGTCAAAAATATCTCTGGAGTGATGCAGGTAACTGGGAATGATAGGGTAGAGTTGGCATCCTACAAGCTCAAGGATGTAGCTCACATTTGGTTTATTCAATGGAAGGAAAACAGGGGTACTGATGCAGCTCTTGTGACTTGGGAATGTTTTACTGGAGCTTTTCTGGACAGATTCTTCCCGAGGGAATTGAGGGAGGCTAAGGCTCAGGAGTTCATGAGTTTAAGGCAAGGATCCACAAGAGTAGGGACTCAAGTTCACCCAACTCTCCAGGTATGCTCCGCATATGGTTGCTGATTCGAGGGAACAAATGTCTAAGTTTCTTTATGGTGTGTCCGACTTAGTGAAGACATAGTGCAGAAATGCTATGTTTTTAGATGAAATGAATATCTCTAGGCTCATGACTCATGCTTAGCAGGTTAAGGGAGATAAGCTTAGGGAAATGGCTAAGGACAAAAAGAAGGCTAGGACAGGTAACTATGAGTACTCTCAGCAGAAATTGGGTGGTGAAAATCGCTCGCAGTTTCAGTAGAAATCTTCAGCTCTAGCACCTTCGTCAGTTAGTGCTCCATCTCCCAGGTTTAGACAAGATAAAAAAGGTAGGGCATCAGGCTCTAAGTCCTATGGGAGTGCTTCAGGTAGCAGGACCTATCCAACTTGTCCAAAGTGTGGTAAGAACCATCCGGGAGAGTATCTTGCAGGGAAAGAAGGGTGTTTCGGATGTGGTCAGTCTGTCCATAGGTTGAGGGATTGACCTTCTGCCAAGCTGGGGCAAGGAGGTAACAACAATAGGTCTCAGTCCACAGCTTCAGCAGCACCAGCAGGTCGCCCAACCCAGCAGGGTGCTTCATCCGGTACAGGTGGCGGTCAGTGCTAAAATATGTTGTATGCTCTTCAGGCTCGCCAGGATCAGGAAGATTCTCCTGATGTGGTGACTGGTACATTACGAGTCTTTCACTTAGATGTTTATGCTTTGTTAGATCCAGGGGCTACTCTTTCTTTTATAACTCCATATATAGCAGTCAACTTCAGTGTTAGTCCAGAAACTCTTTCAGAACCCTTCTCAGTCTCTACTCCAGTTGGTGACCTAGTTATAGCTAGACGGGTATAGAAAAATTGCCCTGTCACAGTCTCTCAGAAAGTCACCTCAAAAAGTCAGCTCAGCAGATCTTGTAGAGTTAGAAATGGTAGACTTTGATGTCATTCTAGGCATGGATTGGTTACATTCTTGTTATGCCTCAGTCGATTGTAGAACTAGGATCGTTCGTATACCATTTTCGGACGAGCCAATCTTAGAATGGAAGGGTAGTAGCTCAGTGCCTATGGGTCGATTTATCACTTACCTTAAGGCTAGAAAGATGATTTCCAAGGGGTATATTTATCATCTAGTTCGGGTTAAGGATTCCATCTTTGAAACCCCAATTCTTGAGTCAGTTCCAGTAGTCAACGAGTTTCCAGAAGTGTTTCCAGAAGACCTTCCCAGAGTTCCTCCCGAAAGGGAAATCGACTTCGCAATTGATCTCTTTCCAGATACCCAGCCCATTTCTATTCCTCCTTACAGAATAGCTCCAGCTGAGCTTAAGGAATTGAAAGAGAAGTTAAAAGATCTCCTAGATAAGGGCTTCATCAGACCTAGTATTTCACCATGGGGTGCTCCAGTGTTGTTCGTGAAAAAGAAAGATGGTTCTCTCAGAATGTGCATTGACTATCGGCAGTTGAACAAAGTCACAATAAAAAAAAGTACCGTATCCCCAGGATTGATGACTTGTTCGACCAACTTCAGGGTGCTAGTCACTTTTCGAAAATAGACATCAGATCCGGTTATCATCAGCTCAGAGTCAGAGATAGTGACATCCCAAAAATAGCCTTCAGAACTCGGTATGGTCATTATAAATTTGTAGTTATTTCTTTTGGACTAACCAATACTCTTGTAACTTTCATGGATTTGATGAACAGGGTTATCAAGCAGTATTTGGACTTGTTCGTTATCGTTTTTATTTATGATATCCTCATTTACTCTAGAAATGAGGAAGAACATGTGACTCATTTGAGGGTTGTCCTGCAAACTCTCAAAGATCGCCAGTTATTCGCTAAGTTTAGCAAATGTGGGTTTTGGTTGTAATAAATTGCTTTCCTTGGTCATATAATGTCTAGTGAAGGGATCCGAGTGGATTTTCAGAAAATAGAGGCAGTGAAGCAATGGCCTAGACCCACCTCTCCTACAGATATCAGAAGTTTCTTGGGTTTGGCTGGTTATTACAGAAGGTTTGTGGAAGGATTTTCGTCCATAACTTCTCCATTGACTAAGTTGACTCATAAGAAGGTTAAGTTTCAGTGGTTAGATGAGTGTGAGAAGAGCTTCACAGAACTGAAAACTAGGTTGACTACATCTCCTGTTTTAACTCTACCAGAGGGTTCAGACGGATATGTGATCTATTGCGATGCATCCAGAGTCGGCCTAGGTTGTGTGTTGATGCAGCGAGGTAAGGTTATAGCTTATGCTTCTAGACAGCTTAAGGTGCATGAGAAGAATTATCTTACTCATGACCTCGAGCTTGCAGCCGTAGTATTTTCTCTAAATATTTGGAGACATTACTTGTATGGTGGTCACATAGATGTGTTCACAGACCACAAAATCCTTCAGTATGTTTTCACCCAGAAAGAGTTGAATCTTCGCCAGAAGAGATGGCTTGAATTACTCAAGGACTATGATATAAATGTGCTTTACCATCCAGGTAAGGCCAATGTGGTAGCTGATACTCTTAGCAGACTATCAATGGGTAGCATAGCGCATGTTGAGGAAGAAAGGAAATAATTAGCAAAAGATGTTTCTCGGCTTGCTCGCTTAGGAGTTGGTCTTACAGACTCGTCACATGGGGGAGTAATAGTTTAGAATGGGTCAGGATCTTTATTGGTAGCGGAGGTTAAGGAAAAACAAGATAGTGATCCTATATTGCTTCAATTTAAGGGTGTAGTTCCTCAGCAAAAAGTTGAGGTTTTCTCCCAAGGGGGAGATGATGTGCTTCGTTACCAGGGTCGTTTATGTGTTCCTAAAGTGGGTGAGTTGATACATCAGATCCTTACAGAAGCCCATAATTCCAGGTATTATATTCATCTAGGTGCCACTAAGATGTACCGTGATCTGCGGGAAGTCTTCTGGTGGAATGGCATGAAAAGAGATATAGTAGATTTTGTGGCTAAGTTCCCTAATTGTCAACAAGTAAAGGTAGAACATCAAAAACCAGGGGTATGACCCAAGAGATTAACATTCCTACTTGGAAGTGGGAAGTGATCAACATGAAATTCATTACAGGTTTACCTCGTACTTGCAGACAGCATGACTCCCTTTGGGGTAATAGTAGTCAGGGTTACTAAGTCCGCTCACTTCTTGGCTGTCAAGACTACAGATTCGACAGAGGACTACGCCAAACTTTACATTAATGAGATAGTCAGGTTGCATGGGGTTCCTTTGTCTATCATTTTAGATAGAGGTCCTCAGTTCACCTCTCATTTTTGGAAGTCGTTTCAGAAAGGTCTTGGTACCCAGGTAAATCTCAACACAACATTTCATCCACAGACGAATGGTCAGGAAGAGCATACCATTCAGACTTTAGAGGACATGTTGAGACCTTGCGTGATCGACTTTAAGGGTAGTTGGGATGATCACCCTCCTCTTATAGAGTTCTCCTACAATAACAATTATCATTCCAGTATTCAAATGGCCCCTTATGAGGCATTGTATGGGCGTAGATGTAGATCTCTAGTTGGTTGGTTTGAAGTAGGTGAAAAAGCCTTGATAGGGACAAATTCGGTTCATGAGGCTATGGAAAAAGTTCAGCTCATCAAAGATAGACTTAAGACAGCCCAGAGTCGCCAGAAGTCCTATGTAGATGTAAGAAGAAGGGACTTGGAGTTCCAAATTAATGATTGGGTTTTCCTGAAAGTGTCACCTATGAATGGGGTGATGATATTTGGCAAGAAGGGGAAGCTCAGTCCCAGGTATGTAGGTCCATACAAAATCTTGAAAAGGGTTGGTAAAGTCGTTTATGAGTTAGAGTTGCCAGCAGAACTAGCAGCAGTCCATCCAGTCTTTCACATTTTCTTGTTGAAGAAGTGTGTGGATGATCCAACATCTATAGTACCGTTAGAAAGTGTGGCTGTGAAGGATAGTCTCACTTATGAAGAGGTGCCAATTGAAATTCTTGATCGTCAGGTTAGAAGGTTGAGAAACAAAGAAGTCGCTTCAGTTAAAGTTTTGTGGAGGAGTCAGTCCGTAGAGGGAGCTACTTGGGAAGCAGAAGTAGCCATGAAGGCCAAATATCCTCATCTATGTCTTTCTGACTCCATTCCAGCTTGAGGTAATAGTTCCTGTCCAGTCTCTCAGTTTACTCTTGCATGAATTCAGTCTTAGTATTGATTAATAACGTTTCAAAGACATTTCATCAAATTCTAAGTGTCAATGATCGTAAATTAGTATAAAACCCAACTAAATGAGTTGGGGTCGAATCCCACAGGAAGCGGTACATGTTTCAGATTCAATTGGGAAGTATAAGTGCGGTCAAATCAGTCATAGGAATAAAAATTGTCGAATAAGGACATCATTCAAATTAAGGGGTGACACAAATGTCAAATGGGGGTTTTGGTTTTGATTATCAACTACAAATAGCAGTCACAAACAATTAGAATTAACAATAATGAGACGGATTCTTGGGATGTGATCGATTATAGGCAATATAGACATATGGGTAATTGCAACTATTAGTAAATAACTAGATATTAGTGAGTAGGCTAGGCTATAGGGGAGGTAAATTTTCTCTCGAACAATCTACCCCAAATCAAGTGATTTCTCTCGAACATCAACAAGCATGCAAAATAAGAGCAGCCCACACCTTAATCCATTCACTCTCTCGAACTAAATGTGTGGAATTGGGTTTAGGGTTCACTCTCTCGAGCTGAACCCAAATCAACCCAATACCCACAAACTATTAATCAAAAACCTTTGTTCTAAAACCTCTCTCTCTCGCAAGCCAAGAACACAAACATAGAACTACATTTGCAACTACAATTCTTAAATTAAACCACAGTTAATGATTAAACTCACTTTTAAATAGCATTTAAACTAACAATTAGCAATACCCATAAGCTAAATCAGCCCATAATCACATAATCACACCCCAAGAATTTGGGGTTTTAGCTAGACATTATGAAAAGGTAAAAACAGTTACCAAATTGATTATCCATCAACTAGGTAAGAGTGATTTTGTCTTTACAATGCTTCAATTTGATGAATATCAAAGACCCAATTTCAATTTCTCAAAACTGAATTTCTTCAATCCTTCAAAACTAAGCAACAACTCTAGAGAAAACTGTCTCAAAATTATTTTCTAAGTTCAGAAGTTTTATTATTTGATTCATAGATAGATGGATATATAGATAGATCCTAAACTTAATTTTCAAAAACGTATTTATAGTCGCAAAAAATAAGCTATGAAAGCTCATTCAGCGAAGTAAGTCGGGCTGGCCGAACCACTCAGCGAGCCGCCCTTTGGTTTCTTCCATCTCCTTTTCGCCTTGGCATTCAGCATCCTCAGGGCCTGTAACTTTGGGCGATCTATCTTGGTTTCGTGGAATCACTCGGCGATCCGCCGACTGCCCCTTTTCCTCGCCGACTTGGTTCTTTCCTTTAGATCTTGGCAAACTGGAACTTTAGGCGGTTTGAGGAGCCACTCGGCGAAACGCCGAAAGCTCTAGGCGATCCTCAGGCTCGCCCATCTTCATTTCTTCAGCCTGTTTTGTTCGTTTTTGCCTATTAGTGTCCTTGCTTTTTTCCTCAATCTATATTCCTGAAAATCAAGGATTTAACATCAGTTTTTGGCACAAAATAAGCATTTGAGGACACTAAATCAATATAAACAAAGCTCTAAATGAGTCCAACACTCGGACTCATCAACACCCCCAACTTAAACTTTTGCTTGTCCTCAAGTAAAACTCAAGTTTAGCAGTTCAAAAAGGATGTCTCAAACAGTGCTACATAAGACACAATCATGAATGCACACAACAAGACTCAACTTACTCATGCAAGGATCAATTTTGCACTCAAAGATTCAAGTTGTGACTCACCATTATTAAAGATACTCAAGGTCACAATACTTGCTTCAAATGCAAGTTCAAGCTCAACAAAGGTACTCAAATGCCCTCACAACAAAGATGATTCCATATTCACACACAATTTCTCAACAATTTATAGCTCCGGAATCACATACAACTTTCACACTCACAAAGATGAACACATGCATAACTTCACCCATAGGTTTGCCCTTATTTTCCAATCAACACTCGTTTCAGCTCACTCAAGATCTCAAAGGTATTTTCAAGGCTTGTAACGGGGCTGAGTGTAAAGGTATGTTCATTTAGGCTCAGTGGCTGCTACCCTCATGAAATGTGGTCTGAACATCACTTTCTTCCCTTTCTTCAACATTTGAATCATGCTCAAAATTCACCCCATTATTCAACTTCCAATGGAATACCGGACACCCCATTTCTTTTGCAACTTTCACAACTTTATTTCACAACTTTTTTCATTCTTTTTCTTTTCCTTTCTTCTTTTCTTTCTCTTTTTTTTTATATGGAGGGGTTCCATCTTTTTCAAGACCATTGCTAGAAGGGGGATTTTCTTACATTTCTTGATTTACCTTCTCTTTTCACCACACCCCCAACTTAGGCTTTTGGCCTAAGTTGGCTATTCAATCAAACCACACTTCATGAGGATTATGGGTGAATGGATAAAGAGGGGTCATAATTGGATCAAGTTTCTTCCAAGAAAAGGATAAGGCTCAAAGGGGGTTCAAGCAAGGTTCACACACCTCACAAGGTTGGCCACAAAAGATGTATATTTTCAAATTGTTTCACTCTTCAAAATTGTCGCCTAAGATCATTTCAAGAGCTTGCATCACTTAGTCAACCGGACCAACGGGGCAAATTCTAGGTGTCATCACACAAGGTTCAAAGTAAGCTCATCACACAAGGCATTGGCACCAATATCAAACGAGACTCATTCGAGCTAGTGTGCAACGTTCATCACAAGAGACTCCATTCGATAACCGGCTAGTCACAACAAGATGCAAAAAGTCCACATATTGTCTATGCAACTTCATTTGGCCTCATCGTAGCCACACATTCATTTTTGTTCGATTAAGAGCACTATTCAAGTAATCGGTATTGATCATAACCAATACTCAAATTTGCACAAGAACAGCCACATTCACACACAACAAGAGGTGGCAAAATTTTTCAGATGGGTCAAAAAACCATTTTCATTCATAACAAGGAGCCATAAGCTCAAACATCCACAAGATAAGATCAAAACACATTTTAAAATACAGAACCCAATATATACAGAAGAGGTAGGTATAGGAATACCTCACCCCACCATAAATAAAAGCAGTAGTCCTCAAATGCAACAAAAATAATCACAAATCAATAAAAACGACAGAAAGGGAGGTAAAGAAGAATCCTGTCTACACAGTCGCTCCATCTGTCGAGGCATCAGTGCCCGTAGTCACAATTAGATCTTGGGCATCAGTGCCCGGTGCAACATCAACATTGGCTCTACTAGAGCCTACCATGGACGTGTCCCTCAAAGAAGCCTGTCGGGCAGTCTCAAACATAACACCCTCCAAGTCGGCTAAATCATCATACACATCAGCCTCTCGCTCCTCAAGCTGCTCCTCATCCGTCTCCGCCTCTGACTCATCAGCAGCCACATCATCTGTAGGTACATCTCCGGTTGACACTTAAACTTGGATGAAGTCTATCCTCGGCATCGGCGCCATTTTAATTAATAATGTTTCAAAGACACTTAATCCAATTCTAAGTGTCAACGATCGTAAATCAGTATAAAACCCAACTAAATGAGTTGGGATCGAATCCCACAGGGAGCGATACGTGTTTCAGATTTAATTGGGAAGTATAAACGCGGTCAAATTAGTCATAGGAACAAAAATTATCGAATAAAGACATCATTCAAATTAAAGGGTGACACGGATATCAAATGGGGGTTTTGGTTTTGATTATCAACTACAAATAGCAGTCACAAACAATAAGAATTAACAATAATGAGACGGATTTTTGGGATGCGATCGATTATAGGTAATATAGACATATGGGTGATTGCAACTATTAGTAATTAGCTAGATATTAGTAAGTAGGCTAGGATAAAGGGGAGGTAAATTTTCTCTCAAATAATTTACCCCGAATCAAGTGACTTCTCCCGAACATCAACAAGCATGCAAAATAAGAGCAGCCCACACCTTAATCCATTCACTCTCTAGAGCTAAATGTGTGGAAATGGGTTTAGGATTCACTCTCTCGAGCTGAATCCAAATCAACTCAATACCCACAAACCATGAATCAAAAACCTTAGTTCTAAAACCACTCTCTCTCGCAAGCCAAGAACACAAACATAGAATTGCATTTGCAACTACAATTCTTAAATTAAACCATAGTTAATGATTAAAATCACTTTTAAATAGCATTTAAATTAACAATTAGCAATACTCATAAGCTAAATTAGCCCATAATCACATAATCACACCCCAAGAATTTGGGGTTTTAGCTAGACATTATAGAAAGGTAAAAACAATTACCAAATTGATTATACATCAACTTGGTAAGAGTGATTTTTTCTTTACAATGCTTCAATTTGATGAATATCAAAGACCCATTTCCAATTTCTCAAAAGTGAATTTCTTCAATCCTTCAAAACTAAGGAAGAACTCTAGAGAAAACTGTCTCAAAATTATTTTCTAAGTTCAAAAGTTTTATTATTTTATTCATAGATTGATAGATAGATAGATCCTAAACTAAATGTTCAAAAATGTATTTATAGTCGCAGAAAATAAGCTACGAAAGCTCATTCGGCGAAGTAAGTCGGGCTCGCCGAACCACTGGGGAGCCGCCCTTTGGTCTCTTCCATCGCCCTTTTGCCTTGGCACTTAGCATCCTCAAGGCCTGTAACTTTGGGTGATCTATCTTGGTTTCGCAGAAGCACTCGGCGATCCGCTGTCTGCCCCTTTTCCTCGCCGACTTGGTTTTTTCCTTTAGAGCTTGGCACACTGGAACTTTAGGCGGTCTGAGGAGCCACTCGGCGACACACCGAATGCTCTTGCCCATCCTCAGGCTCGCCCATCTTCATTTCTTCAGCCTGTTTTATTCCTCTCTGCATGTTAGTGTCCCTGCTTTGTTCCTCAATCCATATTCCTGAAAATCAAGGATTTAACATCAGTTATTGGCACAAAATAAGCATTTGAGGAAACTAAATCAATATAAACAAAGCTCTAAATGAGTCCAACTAAATTCATCCAATTCTAAGTGTCAACGATCGTAAATTAGTATAAAACCCAAATAATTGAGTTGGGTTCGAATCCCACAGGGAGCGGTACGTGTTTCAAATTCAATTGGGAAGTATAAACGCGGTCAAATCAATCATAGGAATAACAATTATCGAATAAGGACATCATTTAAATTAAAGGGTGACAAAAATGTCAAATGGGGTTTTTGGTTTTGATAATCAACTACAAATAGCAGTCACAAACAATAAGAATTAACAATAATGAGATGGATTCTTGGGATGTGATCGATTATAGGCAATATAGACATATGGATAATTGCAACTATTAGTAAATAGCTAGATATTAGTGAGTAGGTTAGGCTATAGGGGAGGTAAATTTTCTCTCAAACAATTTACCCCGAATCAAGTGATTTCTCTCGAATATCAACAAGCATGCAAAATAAGAGCAGCCCACACCTTAATCCATTCACTCTCTCGAGCTAAATGTGCGGAATTGGGTTTAGGGTTCACTCTCTCGAGCCGAACCCAAATCAACCCAATACCTACAAACCATTAATAAAAAACCTTAGTACTAAAACCTCTCTCTCTCGAGCAAGCCAAGAACACAAACATAAAACTGCATTTGCAACTACAATTCTTAAATTAAACCACAGTTAATGATTAAACTCACTTTTAAATAGCATTTAAACTAACAATTAGCAATACCCATAAGCTAAATCAGCCCATAATCACATAATCACACCCCAAGAATTTGAGGTTTTAGCTAGACATTAAAAAAAGGTAAAAACAGTTCCAAATTAATTATCCTTCAACTGGGTAAGAGTGATTTTGTCTTTACAATGTTTAAATTTGATGAATATCAAAGACCCACTTCTAATTTCTCAGAAGTGAATTTCTTCAATCCTTCAAAATTAAGGAAGAACTCTAGAGAAAATTGTCTCAAAATCATTTTCTATGTTCAGAAGTTTTATTATTTGATTCATAGATAGATAGATAGATAGATAGATCCTAAACTAAATGTTCAAAAACGTATTTACAGTCGTAGAAAATAAGCTACGAAAGATAATTCGGCGAAGTAAGTCGGGCTCACCGAACCACTCGGTGAGCCGCCCTTTGATCTCTTTTATCGCCCTTTCGCCTTGGAACTCAACATCGTCAAGGCCTGCAACTTTGGGTGATCTATCTTGGTTTCGCGGAATCACTCGGTGATCCACCGACTTCCCCTTTTCCCGGCCGTCATGATTCTTTCCTTTAGAGCTTGGCACACTAGAACTTTAAGCGGTCTGAGGAGCCACTCAGCGACACGCCGAATGCTCTTGGCGATCTTCAGCCTCGCCCAACTTCATTTCTTCAGCCTGTTTTGTTCCTTTTTACCTGTTAGTGTCGTTGCTTTGTTCCTCAATCCATATTCCTGAAAATCAAGGATTTAACATCAGTTATTGGCATAAAATAAGCATTTGAGGATACTAAATCAATATAAACAAAGCTCTAAATGAGTCCAAAACTCAGACTCATTAAGTATCATGTTCCTTCTGTTATACTTGCATTATCAGCGTATTTTCATGTTCTTGGAACTTTGTTCAGTCAGAAATCAGTTTTAGCACTTAGTGGTTGGGATTGCAGCTCCTTCCCTTCATACTCAGCTAGTTTAGGCTTCATTCGAAGATGAATGTTCCCAAGGGGGAGATATTGTAACACCTCGGCAAAATCAGACTTAGAAATGCAGCAGAAAAATCACCAGAACCAGTGAACCACGACAGGGTTTACAGACCGTGAAAGGGACCACGGTCCGTCGACCTACCCATGGATTCACACTCAGCCCAAAAATGGTGGACCACGTGGCCCTTCACGGGCCGTGGACCACCATACGGCCGTACTGGTGCTCGTGGGAACGAGTTAGAACCTCCCCAAGCTCAGTCATCAGATCACAGAGCCCTCCACGGGCCGTGGGAGGGTCCGTGGACCTGAGCCACCAGACCTCAGCCCAGGTGAGGAACTACGGAGACCTTCACGATTCTTGGTCCTTCACACGGGCCGTGGTAGGGCTCGTGGTTAGACCACTCCCAGAACCAGTAGCCACTGGACCAAGGACCACGACCAGCTTGACGGTCCGTGGTCCCTTTGACGGTCCGTCAGAGGGCCCGTGGTCGGCTGCGTCAGGCTTTAAGTCAAGGATCGTTTGGTCTTTTCCTCTATGCGTTGGGCACCTAAACTATGTCGTTTAACCCCTAAACTACATAGTTTTTGTCAGTTTTAGCTTAGTAACTTAATCAGAACCTACCCAAATCCATCTTTCACCGAAATATCATCGATCTTAGAGAAAAACAGAGAGAATAGTCGAGCAACCTCTCAAGAACAGGCAGCAAGGTTTCTTCAGCTCCAGCCCCGACATCGAAAGATTTCTCCATGAATTTCATCACCAGGTGTGTGGGATTTCACTAGTGGATTCCTTTCTTCCACTAGGTCCCTAGAATTCAGTCAGATTCTTGATTCCCTTCATATTATCTAGACCTAGGGTTTCTAGAAACTTTAGTAAATTGTTGTGATGCAGTTGCTATAGTGTTCCTAATCGAATTAGCATGTTTTCTTGGAATCGTAGTTACATCCCTTGCATGAAACTCAGAACCCTAGTTGTGTAGTTTCTTTTAGTTCATGAAATGCACTTACTAGGACAATAAAACAGATATCATGCTTTCGTTTATGAATGTCACATTATCAATTATAATTATAACATTCTCAGATTTTACATATTAGTATTTGAGCTATCCAATATTTCAGTATTTCAGTCATAATGTGTCGTATACATAATCAGTTGGAAGTAATCTTAATACCGCGATGGACTAGGGTCAGTCACCCTCATTGTCCCAGAACTACGTGCCTTCGTAGGTTTGTAAGCCCCCTTTGTGGGCATTATATTTAGTGAATCACGCCAGTCATTCCTTTATACCCTTGGTAAGGTATATTGGGTCCTCTCAATGTGGCATATACATCAGACTCCACATTTAGCTCACGTGATTTTATTTCGGCTATTAGTAGCTCCCACAGTCAGATTCTAGTACATTGACCAGGCTCTCAATTATAGATCAGTATTCAGCTTCAACATGTTATGTACTTGGTCATTGCATTCAATTTAGTTCATATTCAGTATATCTCAGTATCTTTATCATGTTCAGATTATATCATTACTAAGTTATATGTTTTGTTCTGCTTTATCCTATCCTACATGCTCAGTACATTCCAAGTACTGACGCATACTCTGCGCTACATCATTTCATGATGTAGGTTCAGGTACTCAGTATTCAGATCACGCGTATATCGGTTCCCGATCCATTTCAACAGATTCAGTGGTGAGTCCTCATTCTTCGAGGACGATAAACATGTTCTTTATATTTTAGTCTTTCATTTTAGTTTTATTTTTACTAGATTTAGCTGGAGGCATGTCCCAGCATCTCTAGTCAGTTAGAGGCTTATTTCAGACATAGACAGATTCAGGTTTAGTATTTGAGTTATAGTTCAGTGTTATAAACTCTTGTTCTCAGTATTTATATATTCAGACTTAGATTGGGTATTCCCCATCATTTAGTTTATCTCATGTGTTTAGCTTCCGCTCAGTATTTATTTAAGTATTCTTATGATATGCCATCTCAGGGTTAGCTTGGGGTTACTCGTTATCCTAGGTCCCATTTTTACGCCAAGAGGGTAGCTTCAGGGAGTGACATGTCTCGATAGACACAAGTTTTGTGCACTATCACTTTGGGCAAGGTCATATTCACTAGGAAATTTGCATTTCTTGTTTGGTGATCATCAATGTATGATTTGCACTTCTTTTTATATTTTTGGTCATTCTTTCAAACATTAATCCTTGCCTTGTCAATTAGCCTTCATACTTTCAAATCATCAAAATATCATCAGAATGGGACAAACTTAGGTATTGAAAACACTAATTATTGAGCTAAATAGACCTCAAATGAGGGCAAATCTACCACTCATCAACCTTCTCACTCAAAATCTTTTTTGAAGCATTGCTATGTTTGATTAGCCAACTTAGGCCAAAAGCCTAAGTTGGGGGTATGAAAAGGAAAAAGGAATAAAAGCCAAGTGAATGGAAAAGAAAGATGAAATGAGACTCAACTTTGAAGTTGTTACAAAAAGAAGGAACCCCTCCTTATAAAAAAAGAGAAAAAGAGAAACATTGTGATGAAATTTTTTGAAAAATGAAAATGAAAAAAGTGAAGTTGATGAAATAAATGGGATTCCGAATAAAGTGAGTGAAAATCCAAAGTTTGAGTTCTCAAATGAAAAAGAATGAAAAGAACTTGAGAAGAGGTGAAGATGATTGCAACAATGCTCTGAAAAGGTGAAGTCCATGAGACAAATTGACCATACCTTAACCCTCAAACCCTATTACAAGCCTAAAAGACCCTTGAGATATTGCATGAACTAGGTTGTGTGATGATTGGAAAATATGGGCAAACCTATGGGATGAAACTTGCATGTATTTCTCTATTGAGAGAGTGAGAGTTGCATTGATTCCTTATTTCGTTGTTGATTTTCTTCGTGAGAGCATGAAATTGTTCTTAATATGAGGGCACTTGAATGCATTTGTTGAAACAAGGTCTTGCATTAGAGAAGAAGCTATAGTGAGCTTGAGCTTGTGTTGAAACCGACTAGTAATCATTTGAAGCTTTTTGATCATGATTGAATGTAACATGTTGTTGAGAGTAGTCTTGTAATGGCACTTGCATGTTAGCTCTCATTGAATACTGTTGTAGGCACCCTTATTGAGCTAGTTGTGTTCTTTATTTACTTGAGGACAAGCAAAAGCTTAAGTTGGGGGTGTTGATGAGTGGTAGATTTACACTCATTTGACGTCTATTTAGCTCAAAAATTGGTTTCCTCAATGTCTAATTATGTCCTATTCTAATGATATTTTGATGATTTGCAGCTATGAAGGCTAAACGACAAGGAAAGGATGAATGTTTGAAAGAATGACCAAAAATGTAAAAATAAGTGCAAACTATACATTGATGATCGTCAAACAAGAAAGACGGATCGCCTAGTGAGCATGACCTCGCCCAAAGTGATAGTGCACAACATGTGTTTTTATTGAGGCAGGTCGGCGAACTCCAAATGGAAAGGCGTCTCACTGAATGAGAAAGGGAGAATAGGTTGACCATCGCCAAAGGTGACAGTAAAAGGAGAACAATTGAAGGCTCAAAAGGTGAACTAAGGTGGCACTTGGCGATACACCAAATTTGAAAGGGTGACTCAAAGAAGCTCGCCACTGAGGTACATATATATGCAGCCTAGATCAATAAAAGGAGAACTAGAGAGCAATCGGTGATTCGCCTAGTGTGGTCGGCGAGCCTGACTAAGGTCGCCTAATGGGTAGCGTATTGAGTTTTGGGCCAAATTTTGAGAAACTATAAATAGACCAAAGGATAGATAAAAAGGGGAGTTCACATGAGGTCAAATAGTTTTAGTGTATGAACAAGTGAAGAGAGAAAAACACTTTACCTTGTGAAGAACACTTTCTTGTTGTTGGGGTTTTCAACTTTGTTCTTAAAAATGACAAATTGAAGTTGAATCCAAAGTGGGTTTTCTTGTAATTGCTTAATTGCATGTGCCCATGGATGCTTTATATAAAAGGTATAATTTCTTCGCTTTTTGTAATGGGTGGCTAAAACCCTAAGATCTATGGATGCAATTATGGGGTTGAGTGTTGATTTAATGTAGTGGGTATTCTGTCATGTTGTGTTTTGCTGTTGTTCATACATAAATTTGGGCTAACTAGCATGGGGTTAATTGCAAAATTTATTCCTACTTTCGATCTCTAGTAGATACTTGAAAGGAATTTATTGGAGTGGGTAATTAGTACAATACTGGCAATTTAAGTTTGATGTCTGTAACTTGCTTGAAATTAGAGGTTATGGGTCGGATCTATTTGCCTAATTTCTGCATCGAAAGAGTGAATAGAGTAAGGTATTGGGTTGTTTAGTTTAGCATGTAGATGAGAGTGAAAGGAGATTCTATGCAAAGATTCTATGAGATCGAAAGAAGATTAGCGTCATTGAAGATGACTTATCCTATTCATGAATGTTCATCACTATAGAGCAATACAATTACCCATATGTGACATTGATATCAAATCCCCCCACCCTTCGATTGCTTGTTACTTCTTAAATTTTCTTAAATTTTAGTTTAATTGAGACCATTGATAACCTAATCCTTTTATTAAATTGGTGGACTCATCCACTCGCTTTTTTTACTATTACAAATGAATGATTTTACAATCTAAATTTCTTGATAAAATACTCTACGATATACCATTCTCTATGGTTTTCAACCTTGACTCTTCGTTGGTTATTTTTATTGATGACGACCGTTGTCTCTTTTAATTGGTTTTGAAGAGTAAATTTGAGCGTCATCACCAGTCCATTGCAAGCATTGCCAAGGAGGTGGAGTTGATGGTATTAGAGGAGTTTTGGGAGCCCAAGAGGGCCCGATCATCTAGACAGTTTTTTGGTGCCTCAACTGGAGGCAGAGGTTCTCATAGAGGTAGTAGCTCCTCTCAGCACCATGGATTGGTTCATGCTTTTATGCCAGCTGCTGTGAATAGTTAGAGAGCAACATCAATCTTATAGCGGTCCTAAATCATGCCATGATAGTTCCATCACTAGTTGTGGGACAGGTTTTGACTCAATTGAGTGCTCCAAATAGTAAAAATGTGGATAGTTGTTTTTCTAACGTCGTTGGGTCAACTAAGGCTGGGCACCAGACCGGGTTGTACAGGTACCGTTTCGGTCCGGTATTATTCCATACGGATGGGATACATTGAATCGGTACTCGGAAGGGGACGGTATCATGATTTGGTACCGATATACCGGTTTCGGTCCGATCTGTGAAATTGGATTCTTTTTATTTTATTTTTGTCATTGTTTGATACTTTTGTTAGCATTTCTTTTTTGTTTATTTAAATTTTTTAAAATTACAAACTTAATTCATCAACTTCAAATAATATAAACCTAAAAACTTTAAAATTTATAAATTTAACAAATTACAAACTTAAGTTATCTAAATTACAACTTATAAACTTCAAAAGATTCAAATCTTGAAAACTTATGACATAAACTCAAAAACTTTAAAAAAATAACATTATTAAACTTAGTTTACAAACTTATAAGTAAAATTTTAAAAAAAAAATATCTTTAAAATAAACTTAGGTAAAATTACAAATAAACATTATAAATTTCAAAACTTAAATACTTTTTAAACTATTAAACTTAGAAAAATAAAAAAAACATTCATATTTTTGTAATTCAAAATAACTCAATTTTTTTTTTTGAAATAGCTATATGTGCCATCACGTTTATCCCATCCCGTTCCATTACGGTCCATTCCGATCTGTTCCGATTCTATTCCGGTATATAGTGCGACGGGATGGAACCGAGTTTTTAAACTATTAAACTTAGAAAAATAAAATAACATTCATATTTTCGTAATTCAAAATAACTCAATTTTTTTTTGAAATAGCTATATGTGCCATCACGTTTATCCCATCCCGTTCCATTACGGTCCATTCCGGTCTGTTCCGATTCTATTTCGGTATATAGTGCGACGGGATGGAACCGAGTTTTTAACCCGATAATTTTGGTCCGTTTAATCCCGGTACCGGTCAACAATCCGGTCAAACCATCTCTGTCCGGTCTGGTACCGGTTCATTCCAGTCCGGTACCGGTTCATTCTTGTCTGGTGCCCAATCTTAGGGTCTGCCAACATCTCTCCTAGACAACAAAGAAGTTCAAATGAAAAAATAAAAAAATAAAACTCATGGTAGACATCATAGTTAAGATGATAAAGTGTTTGAGGAGTTTGTCCCAAAACAACTAGCAACGAGAGTCGACAAAGAAGAAGGTGACAAGGTTAAACAAATCTAAGAAGAATTAATGTACTTTTTTCACGATCCAGGGGTACCCCCTGGATGTAACATGACGTATAGGACCTCGAGAGACTCCATACAAGCCACTTAGCATTCATAACATAAGAAATAGAACAAAAGAGGTAAAGACAACATTTCAAGTCCAAAAGTTTTATAAAAGTAAAGCGGAAGATTAAAAACTTTATCTCAATAGCCATCTAATACAATAGAATGAAACTGGGCCTAGCCCATACGTCATGTCCAAAACTGAAAATAAGAAAGAAACTAAGAACAATGAAAGTCCGTCCTCGAAGCATGATGACTCACCAAAGCTCGGAAACCTCGCAATCAACCACTAGCCACGAAACTGAGAACCCTGACTGTCGGATCCTACATTTGGGAAAATGTAGACAAGAGTATGCGTTAGTACAAAACAATGTACCAAGTATGATAACTATGGATAAAACATTTAAATCATGCTAAGAGAGAACATATCATGACATGCAATTGACCAAGCTAAATCATGATGTAAGAAGTGTTAGAAGTCGTTTAGAGTATCTTTATGGATGATTTCTAGATGTTTAGAAGTCGTTTAGAGTAGTTAGAATTAATAGAAAGTGTTAGTACACTTTAGAAGGACTCAGACGGGCTAAACGATGGAATACGGGTGGGGGCAGGCGACCCTAGCGCACTGCTGGCACGGGGCGCCAGCCCCTAAAGTTCAGAGACACTAATCTGGCACACTGCTGGTGCGTCGGTGGCGCATCGCGCCACCCCTCCCTCAGTTCAATCCGATGAATTTTTCTTCTCATTTTCTGACCTTAGTTCGACTAGATTCGATTCTTTTTCTCAATTTCTCTTTAGATTCAGTTACCCAATACATGTACACAAGAATCTACTAAAAACAACTCTCAAAATCGATACAATTGTCTCAAGAACTCATCAATCCCATCCTTATTCAAGAACGAAAGCAAATTCAAGAACACTTTATCAAGAACATCAAACCTTCAACTTTTTAGGACGAATTTACGCTGAAAATCACATGATTGACATGTGGGTGAATGAACCCAACGCAATGTGAACTCACATACCTCTTTAGGGATCAACCCTTGGCGAAACGACCTTCAATTCCGCAAGAAATCTCCAAGAACGCCTTGACTTTTCTACTTTTCTCCTCTTCTTGAACGATTCTCAAAAACCCTAGGCGTTAATTTTGATTGTGTAAAATGAACCAAATCAGTTTAGACCCCAAATTAATTACTAAAAATGAAATAACTTGATTGGGTAAGGAAACGACCAAAATACCCCTCTTAAATCTGGGTAACTTTCCTTAATCGGACAGCCCGACTTCAAACGGGTATATCTCCCGCATACAAGCTCAAAATTTAGCAAATTTGGTGGCGTTGGAAAGAGGATTCCAAGAACTTTCATTTGATATCTTATTGGCCACCTAACTCATCCTGTACTGAAAGTTCTGGTCGTTTGAAGTTGATCCAAAACTCATACTTAGCATAACTTGCCAAAATTTTCAAATTTACTCTTTCCAAAAATAGTTCTTTCTAATTCTAGTTCTTTCTAAGGTGGGATGTTACATCCATGGGCCGTGGTTGGCCTCCGTCAGATGGAACCTGCAACTTTTGAAAACTGTTACTTTTTCCTTTCTCGAATTCGGGATGTTACAATTTTATCAAGAACTCTTGAATAGGTTGGAGGAAGGAGACAAGGAGAAGAATCAAATTGATACAAGGCTATAGATTTTAGGTTTGTCACAATTATATTTTAAAAAAAGAATAAGAGGGGGCTCCCATTCTATTTTCTTTCTTGTTTTATTTTAGAATTTTTTTTAGTACCCCTCATTGTGATTTTATCAGAGTATGTTATAAACACGATGATGATCCTAGAGTATTTGGTTTCTCCAAATTCTTATTTTTTACATACTTGGTAGTGGTAGAGGTGTTTGACCTTATAAGAATTTAAAGGTAATTAGGCCTAGCCACTTACGTGTATTTATTATTTTTAGGTTATTTTATTATTAATAAAAAGATCACTAAGAATAAAAAAGACTTATATTAAATAGAATTACTTGCAATTAACAGTTTAAGCAACATGGTTGTGTAGGTAATATGTAATATGTAAAATATAATAAATCATTCGTGTAATTTAGTTTATTATTATCAATTAATTAATATTTATGATAAATTCTATTAGATAAAATTACTTGTAATTACATCTAAATAACCTGCTTGTATATGGAATTTATCGAATCAAGTAGTAGTAAGAAACTGAGAAGAAAAATTCAAAATATGATTAATCACACTAATCTGATTTAAATTATCTAAATGCAAAACCAAGTTTAACTAGGTAAAATAATTAATAGTGTCATACACATTCCATATTTAATACCAAAACATTCCTATAAATTCCTACCCAACTTTCTCAACATCGTAGAAATTCAGCAAACAAATTTTCGAAAAATGACAGCACCAGAATCTTGGTGAATTTCTCAAAATTCATGACAACCCTTTTGATCTTCCACGGGATTTGGAGGTCTATGACCGGCTGGAGTAGATATCTCGTATTTTTACTAAGAGTCTCGTCGCTTAGTAGAAATATAGGACATCTACTCCATCACAGTCATAGACACCGAAAACCTGTGGCTGATCAAGAAAGTCGTCAGGTGTTTTTAGAAGTTCGTCAGATATTGGTGTAGCCATTTCTGGAAATTTTCGAGAACGTTTTTTGGTATTGGATGTTGGGCACTGGGGCGGATCTAGGGGGTGGGATAAACCCCTTCGAAGAAAAATTATATTGTTTATATATGATAAATTATATATATCTAAATATATATATTAATGTTGAACCCACTGAAAAAGAAATATAGTGTAGTGTAGTGGTAAGTGCCTTTCAAATTGGACCGTTCAAAGTTTAAACCTCATTGTGAGCATTTTATTTTTAGCTTATCTTATTTTTTTCATTTAATGTAGGGAACAACCACTAGCCCAATCTTTCAATATTAATAATATATGTATAAAAGTGTGAAATAGTATATTTAATCCCAAAAAATTAAATTGTCTAAAAAAATCAAACCCCGTAAGTGAAATTTCTGGATCAGCTATTGGTTGGGCATCGTCAAGTTTGTATCGAAAGGGGACATGCAACATGTTAAATTATGGGATGTTATTGAAGAGAATAACCCTAAAAATCACAAAAGGGTTGAGCAATGGTGATGAGATGATGTCTAATGAGGATTATGCATTTGCTTTTGGGGATTTGTTTTATACATCGTGGATTGAACAATGATGATGAGTTTGGACTGTATTGGAATTTTACTTTGTCAAATTTTAAATTCAAGTTCATTAAAAAGGGTTTTGTTTGGTGAAATCTTGTGATTACTTTTGTAAGGAGATAGAAAATTTATTATAATTATTCTTAAAAAGGTTCATGTTTGATGAAATGTTGTGATGATTTTTCTACGTGGATTGGAAGTTTTTTCTTTTAACAATAAAGAATTTATTCATTAAACATAATTAAGAGACATTACATAATGAGACCGAAAGGTTGTTATAATTATATTTGAAAGAATAGTGTTATTTAGTAATCATATTAAATGTACTATTTTCTTTTCGTATTTCTTATAAAATTATGTTACTTTGTCATTTTTTTTATGTGTTTTTATATAAAGAATTTTACACAAATCCCATATTACTAAAAGCTAATTACATTCTATCCCTACTCTTTTTCAAATTAAAAAAATCTCTTAAATTTGGTGGAATATAATCTGGATACATCCCAAAACATCCCGATACATCACATCCCATTTCAGATACATCCTTCAACATCCCGATACATTGCGTCTCGGTTTCGGATACATTACTCAATGTTTTGATACATCGCGTCTCAGTTTTGGATACATTACTCAACGTCTCAATAATCACATACATTTCGATACATCGGTAAATTGATGTATCCGATCAATACATTGTGTGAAGTGATATATTGTGCTGTTACATCGCGTAAAGTGATGTATCTGACTGATACATCGTACAAAGTAATAAATCAGAGAATAGGAGAGAGTAGGGATCGATTTTTTTGATTTTTTCAAATAGTAGGAAATTTGAGAGAATATGATAAAATAAATTATGTATTCAGGTAATTTTTCCTTTATTTATCCACATAGGAAGGAAAAAAGATCGTAAACCCAACAATTGTACTTATTTATAGTTGTATAAAGTAATAAACTATTTTCTTATTTGGTTATGATTACTGTATTCCACTTCATTTCATCACCCATATTTAAGTTCCTTGAGTGTCTGGATATTATTTGCTTTTTGGCTTTCCTGGATGCCTAATTTGAGCTGCAGGAATCTTTCCCGGTCCGTCTCTCTTTTTCCGGTATATTAGGAATGGGAAAGCTAAGATAAATAGTTGGAACTTTATACTCTTTTGTTGATGACCTATATATGTTTCTATTGGATACTTGTTTGAAGGATTCTACTTTCATGGTGAATATTTGTTAGATACCTCAGTTATTGGAGTCTTTTGGAGTTTCAAGTGTCAGAATAGAATTCTGTCGATTCCATCAGTTCGGGCATGTGAAATCTAAGTTGTGAGTGTTGTCGGTTTCAGATTCAGAGTCTTTTTGAGGATATGAGTTCCTAAGTTGTGAATAGTAGAAATTTAGCTTTTGAGTTGACTCTGGTCAACTTTCAGGGTTCGGATGCTCAGTTTGGAATTCTAAGAGTTTTGTTGGATTCGGGGGATGATTTTAGGCCTAGGTGAGGTCTTGGTTGATTTTTGAGAGGTCCCAAGCTTGATTTAGCCTTTTTTAGGCGTTAGTTCATTTCTTGTGGTTTTCACAGAAAATATTTATTAAGGTGGTTAAGAAATACTCATTATTTTCACCTTTATCTTAAGGGAGATAAAACTTGTGTCTCCTACTTTACCTTTTGATAAAGTTTCAAGTCCTTTTGAAAATTTAAGGGATTAGTAACTCTAGTTCTCTCCTAACAATTCCCCATGATGTTGTAAATACTACTAGCATTATATTTTCTTTTGATTCTATTGTTGTTTAACTATTGAATATTAGATACTATATTAGTTTATGATTTAAAATACTTGTTTGTTAAATAATACTACTAATAGTTAAGCAATGATACAATCGGTATAACAACATACCTAATTGTTTTGTTGCTACCGATTGATTTTTGTGTTTAAGTTATCACATTTTGTTGTTGTTAAGGTTCCTTTTTCCTTAATGCTATGTTATGCTTCCTCTAGTATTTGTTTTGTCTTCCTTTCTTTTGTATGTTCTTTGATATGCATTACCTGAGTTGGTGGTCTTTCGGAAACAACTTCTCTACCTTGATGAGGTAGGGGTAAGGTCTGCAAACACTCTATCCTCCACATACCCCACTTGTGGAATTTCACTAGGTATGTGGGATTACACAAGACAAGAAACTACACGAGTACTACAGATACTACTGTTATTAAAGGAGAAACTAAGGGACACCAAACTACCACCAACCAAGCATATTACACTGGAAAGTGAGACAATGCTCAACTCCCTATTAGCCTTCTACTTTCATTGGCAACTTTCATATCCTTCTATTTTCGGTCATGTACTCTGTAAGGTGAAGATGCACCATATCTTGTCTAATCATCTATCCTTAATATTTTTTCGGCGTATTTCTACCTCTCATTACACCCACCGATGCTAACCTCTCACACCGACTCACTCAGGCATGTGCGTCTCTCCTCTTCACATATCCGAACCATTTTTACTTCTTCATCTAATCCACCACATAGGCCACTCTTACCTTGTCCAGGATATCTTCATTCCTAATCTTATCACTCCCATAAGTCCATATGTCTACCTCAACGTACACTGATGTAGTTAAAACTTATCTTTGTTTGCTATTTGAATTAGTAATCTTTTTTATTTAATTTTTTGATCTCCATATGTTATTACTTCTTTGTTTTAACCAATATTGGTTTTCCTTACAGATGAAAGTTGTATGCTTTTAATCTATAGTCATCATTGGACATTGTTTTTTATGAACTAATGTTTATTTATGAGAAAGGAGATGCTGACGTTGTGGAAAAGAAACTGTTTCAAGTAACCTTTGAGTTTTTTTTCAGTCTACCAAAAACATTCTGTCCCAATTGCTTGTGGTTTTACCAATGTAAGTTTTCAGAATTTTTCTTTCTCAATTTGGTGCATTGCAGTTCCTCAACATCTGGACTCTGCGGGGCGGGAGTATCTGGAATATGATTTGAGAATGATTGACTTGGAGCGTATTGTTGATGAGTTCATATTTATGTGCCTCTTCGTTGGCAATGATTTTCTACTACATATGCCCACACTTGAGATTCGCGAGGTGTGTTTTCAATAAGAAGCTTATGTATTTGTTATGACTGGCGTTTTCTCCTAACTGAACTTCTCTGCTAGTTTTGTATTAAAAACCGTTATGGTATTTAAGGATTAATATTTCTTTGGCCTCGAGAAGTTTGTATCTTAAATTTTATTTAGAGGAAGTTGTGTTAACTTTTTCAGCATCATGAAAAGCTAGCAGGGAGCAATGATTGTGTTAGATGGTGTTGAACTAGACTCCATCTAGGAGATAAGAATAGCTTCAGTTTCCTAGTGGTTTTTTGCTGTAGATATGGGTTCAGTACAACCGATGTACTGTTTGTGTTTTGATCATAATATAGAGATATACAATGTTATCAGTTTCAAAAAAATAAATAGAGTTAGCTAGATGCATATTGAGTGGGAAAATAATGGTGCTTTTGTGCTCTCCATCTAATGAAGGTGTGTCTAATTGAGAGAGATTACAATGAGGTGGTGTTATATGGAGCTTCCAATTTTTCTAATGGCAAAGGTACATTAGCCCGATGAATAAGGTATTACAGGTGCAATATTTGGTTATGAAAGGCGACTTGCCAATCATACTTCCCTTCTTTCTAGCAGGAAACAAAAGTTCCATTGGATAATCTCTTTTGGAGATTTTCCTCTGAAGAAGGATTGCGTATGGTCATAACAAGCAAAATGTGCGGCTTAAGAAATTAAGTAGGTGTTTCAAAGGCAATCTCCACGTTCCAAGAAACAGAGATGTTTGATAGTTGGTTTTCTAACCTGGGATAAGCAACTGAACATAATACTGTTTATACCAATTAGGATTTGAGATTTCAGAGAAATGAATTGTTTTGGTGATGGGAGGATTCAATTTCTGGTGGTTTTATGAAACAAACCAGATGCTCTAGTATGGAATTAAAGTGTCTAGGAACTTTCTTGGTAAAGTCACTCAACAGAACAATGTGAAAAGTTGAATCACCAAGATTAATGTTTATCGCCGACGACATAGGAAGCTATCCTAGTTCGAGACTATTTACATATAAAAGGAATGAAAATATGGATATGATTATGTTTTGTAAAAGACCAGAATGAGCTGGTCAATCATTTGTCGTTACGCTGCAAAGTGGTTACTAAAGTATAGAGATGTTCCTGCTGTTGTATTGGATGAATTCAATGATCCTTAAAACAATGCTAGACTTTGTAATGCACAAATAAGTTGTCTATTGGGCGGAACCATGGGCAACTTCTTGATTATTACACCTTGATACAATATGCAGGTGTTTGTATGGAAATTGTCCCGACCCCAACCCGCTGTGAGTGGTACCCACAGTAACTCTGTCGTGGGAGAATCATTCCAACTAACACGTAATCAAACAAACAACTAAACAACTAAGATATTAGTTTAAAATAATCCCATAAACAAAATCCAATGTCATAAAACAACTATGCGGAAACAAACCTCTAGGAACAAAAAGTCGAAGTACCAAAACTCTAAAATAGTCAAGAATAGGGGATGCAACCCCAAAACTAGTAGAAATAATCTAAAAATGTCTAAGTTCGAAAAGTTGGACCAAGAGGTAGAGAAGAATCTGTTAGTTGCTATGTTTAGGACTGCAACCTTTTATTTATTTACTGCAGTAAATTAGCTTTAGTTTTCCTCAAATAACTTATTTTCTTAGTCTCTAGGAGTTTGTTTATCTTCAGCAGATGTGTTGCTGATTTTTAGGACCATGAAGTTACTTCTTTATTATAAGTGTAAGTCTTAGGCAGTGGAAAATATACTACATTTTCAAATAAAGTTATCTCTTATTTCTTGTTCTTCATTGCTTTATAGTTCTTATCTTTCATTATTCATAAGTTCTTCTTTGTTCTTTTTCTGGGTGTCCACCTTAATTAACTACAATTGGTATCAGAGCTTTTTATTTTTGAGGGACTTATGTGTATTTACTAATCTGTTTTAGTGAATTCCATGGACGGAGAAACAAGTTTTTCTTCAATGGCACCCCCATCTTTCAATGGAGAAAGTTATCAGATCTGGGCAGTCAGAATGCCGATATATCTAGAAGCTTTGGATATATGAGAAGCTGTAGAAGATGATTACGAGATTGTTCCCTTACCAAACAATCCCAAAATGGCACAGATTAAAAATCACAAGGAAAGGAAAACATGAAATAAAAGGCAAAGGCATGCTTGTATACAACAGTTTCATCCGCCATCTTTACTCGTATCATGTCCCTGAAGTCAGCAAAAAAGGTATGGGATTATCTCAAGATTGAGTATGAAGGAGATGAAAGAATTCGAGGGATGCGAGTGTTAAATTTAGTACGTGAGTTTGAGCTGCAAAGGATAAAGGAAAGTGAAACCATAAATGAGTATTCTGAACGACTTCTTAATATAGCAAATCGAGTCAGATTGTTGGGTCCACTTTTAACGATTCAAGGATTGTTCAGAAAATCCTTGTAACAGTACCTGAAAGATTTGAGGCTACTGTTACAACCTTAGAAAATACTAAGGACTTGTCCAAAATTACACTAGGGGAGCTCTTAAGTGCTTTTCAAACATAAGAGCAACGATGTGTAATGAGACAGGAAGGAGTTGTTGAAGGAGTCCTATTAGTTAAACATCAAGATGATGGAAGAAACAAGAAGAAGCAGAACAAGAAGATACAAGGACAAAATAGTGAGAATTTTGCTAAAAGGAAGATGGCTAACTATCCTCCTTGTCGGCATTGTGAAAAAAAAGGTCACCCTCCTTTCAAATGTTGGAGGAGACCTGATGCAAAATGCAAAATGCAACAAGTGCAATCAACAGGGTCATGAAGCTGTAATTTGTAAAGCCAAAATTAAGCACCCTGAAGTTGAAGATCAAGTTGCTGATCGAGAAGAAGATCACCTTTTTGTTGCAACTTGTTTCACAAGCCTAGATTCAAGTGAAAGTTGGTTAATTGATAGTGGTTGCTCTAACCACATGTCATTTGATAAGATGTTGTTCAAAGAATTGTGGAACACTGAGACAATGAAAGTTAGAATTGGAAATGGTGAGTGTCTTACTTTGAAAGGCAAGGGCACCATAGCCATTACCAGTGGCTCTAGAACTAAGCTTATCGCAAAGGTTTTGTATGTTCCAGACCTTGATTGAAACCTTCTCAGTGTTGGTCAATTAATGGAGAATGGATTTAATCTGTTCTTCAAAAACAAAACTTGCGTGATAGAAGATCCATCAGGAAATGAGATATTCAAGGTTAAAATGGAGGGGAGGTGTTTCCCGCTCAATCCTTTGGAAGAAGAGCAGACAACTTTTCTTATGACAGAAAACTCCATAGAAATTTGGCATAAAAGAATGGGTCATTTTTATCATCAAGGTATGATGTTCTTGCAAAGAAAGGAACTTGTAAATGATCTACCAAGATTGCAGAATTGGTGGATAGATTGCCAAGCTTGTTTACTTGGAAAGATGATCAGGCTGACCTTTCCCAAAACAACTTGGAGAGCATAAAAAAAAACTTCAGCTCATTCATACAGACCTGTGTGGACCTCATAGAACCCCATCTTTAAATGGTAGTCTTTACTACATTGTATTTATTGATGATCTAGTAAGACTGACCTGGATTTTTTTCTTAAAATTCAAGTCTGAGGTAGCTGATGTGTTTTGGAATTTTAAGGCAAAAGTGGAAAATCAAAGTGGCTGCAAAATTCAGACTTTAAGGTCTGATAATGGGTAGGAGTACACTTCAAATCAGTTCAAATTACTCTGTGACAAACCTGATATAGAACATCAGTTAACAGTCCCTTATACTCCACAACAAAATAGAGTTAGTGAGCGAAAAAATAAAACTATAATGGAGATGACTAGGTGCATGCTACATGAGAAGCATCTACCAAAAAGGTTCTGGGTGGAGGCTGCCAGCACTGCTGTTTTTTTGCAAAACAGACTTTTTTTTAGATCTGTAAAGGATAAAACATCATATGAAGCATGATATAGTCATAAACCCTCATTGAAATTTCTCAAAATTTTTGGCTGCTTGTGTTTCTCTTATATACCACAGGTTAAAAGAGATAAGTTTCACAAGAAGGCAGTTCTTGGCATATTTATAGAGATGTCCACTTCATTGAGGACCAGCACTGGAATTAAGAGAAGCCCAAAAACAATCCACCAGTTGACAATCTATTAGATCCAAAAGATCTAGTAGATGATCCTCCTGTTAGAGGCATGCGGTTGATCTCTGATATCTATCAGAGATGCAATACTGCAATTTGTGAGCCCGCAAGCTATGAGGAAGCAGAAGGGGATGACAAATAGGTGGTAGCAATGAAGGAGGAGATGATGATGATCGAAAAAAATCAAACATGGGTGGTTGTTGAGAAACCTCTAGACAGAAAGATCATTGGAGTAAAATGGGTCTTCAGGACAAAGCTAAATGCTAATGGTTCCATCAACAAACACAAAGCGAGGCTTGTAGTGAAAGGTTACACTTAGATATTTGGAGTAGACTACTCAGAAACTTTTGCACCAGTTGCTCGACTTGACACAATCAATTGCTACTAACCATTGTAGCGGAAAAAGGTTGGAGAGTTTATCAACTTGATGTTAAGTCGGCCTTTCTCAATGGTCTTCTCCAGGAGGAGATTTATGTTGAGCAACCAGATGGCTTTGTTGTCAAGGGGCAAGAAAATAAGGTTTATTTGCTAAAGAAATCTCTCTATGGTTTAAAGCAAGCACCAAGAGCTTGGTATAACAAGATTGATGATCATTTGCTCAATTTAGGATTCAAGAAGAGCCTATCTGAGTCTACACATACTTATTATTTCTTTGTATGTTGACGATCTCTTTGTCACAGGAAGTAAGGTTTGCCTAATTGATGACTTCAAGTTGGAAATGATGAAGGTTTTCGGAATGACAGACCTTGGACTGATGGCGTACTTTCTTGGAGTGGAGATCAAACAAAATGAAGACAATGTGTTCATTTACCAGAAGAAATATGCTCAAGAAATCCTAAAGAAGTTTCATATGGAAGACTGCAAAGTTATGAGTACTCCAATGAACCAAAAGGAAAAGTTTTCCAAAGATGATGGAACTGAAAATGTGGATGATGCATATTATAGAAGTCTTATTGGCTGCTTGATGTATTTGACTGCAACTAGGCCTGATATTTTGTATGCAGTGAGTTTTTCTTTGTTCTTTTTCTGGGTTTCCACCTTAATTAACTACAATTGGTATCAGAGCCATCAATCAAAATGAAGACAATGTGTTCATTTTCCAGAAAAAATATGCTCAAGAAATCCTAAAGAAGTTTCATATGGAAGACTGCAAAGTTATGAGTACTCTAATGAACCAAAAGGAAAAGTTTTCCAAAGATGATGGAAGTGAAAAGGTGGATGAGGCATATTATAGAAGTCTTATTGGTTGCTTGATGTATTTGACTGCAACTAGGCCTGATATCTGTATGCAGTGAGTTTTTTGTCTCAGTTCATGCAATGTGCAAGTGATTTACACTTGAGAGCAGCTAAAAGAATTGTCAGATACATCAAGGGAACTATCAACTATGGTGTTAAGTTTCACAAAAGTCAGAAGTTTAGACTTAACGGATTCTCCGATAGTGATTGGGGTGGTGCACCTGATATGAAGAGTACTTCAGGTTTCTGTTTCAATCTTGGGTCAGGAGCTTTCTCTTGGTATTCCAAGAAACAATATATAGTAGCACAATCAACAGCCGAGGTAGAATTTATTGCTGCAATATCAGTTGTGAATCAAGCACTATGGTTAAGGAAAATTATGTGTGATCTGAATATGGAGCAAAAAGAAGGGACTGAGGTTTTTATTGATAACCAAGCTGCAATTTCTATTGCTAATAATCTAGTTTTTCATGCAAAAACGAAGCATTTCAATATTAAGTTGTTTTTCTTAAGAGACGTGCAGAAACATGGAGATGTGAAGCTTCTTTACTACAAGAGTGATGAGCAGGTTGCTGACATTTTCACCAAGCCCCTTTCCCTCGGCAAGTTTGAGTTATTTAGAGAAAAACTAGGAATCAGCAGTTCCTAAACCAAGGAGGAGTGTTAGTTGCTATGTTTTAGGACTGCAACCTTTTATTTATTTACTGCAGTAAATTAGCTTTAGTTTTCCTCAAATAACTTATTTACCTAGTCTCTAGGAGTTTATTTATCTTCATCAGATCTGTTGCTGATTTTTAGGACCATGAAGTTACTTCTTTAATATAAGTGTAAGTCTTAGGCAGTGGAGAATATAGTGCATTTTCAAATAAAAGTCTTAGGCAGTGGAGAATATAGTGCATTTTCAAATAAAGTTATCTCTTCTTTCTTGTTCTTCATTGCTTTATAGTTTTTATATTTCACTATTCATAAGTTCTTCTTTGTTCTTTTCTGGGTTTCCACCTTAATTAACTACAGAATCAATTGCAGCCTGGAAGAAGCCCACCCTTGGATTCAAACATCGCTTGTCTCACAACTGAGGTCTTGATGCAACCGCCTGAATATATTTTGTACTCAATAAAGAAAGAGCAAATCCAATATCAGTACACAACCGCAGTGTACTGGTAGGCTCATCGGCTAGCTCAAAAAATATGAATGCAGATATGAAACCGAAGCATAGTAATACGAACCAACACATATATCAACAAGTCACAACAGACATAGACTCCTAGTCACAAATCTTGACTTAACAGACACATGAAACATGTCCCACATAATCACAACAACAGATACGTACGATTCTCTCATGGAACCCACACATAAACTGTTAGTATACCTGAATTGTACCTGAGCCAACCAATCTTTTACTGTATGTGCTTTCTTTGTGATGCATTTTTCTATGGAACAATGAGAGGAGACTTAGAGAACTTTCCAGTTGTGATGGGTTTGCACCAAGGATCAACACTTAGCCCATTCCTATTTTCCTTCCAGTTTAGATGGGGTTGTACCATGGATCAATACTTAGCCCATTCCTCTTTGACTTGGTGATGAATTAATTGATGTAGTATATTCAAGATGAAGTGTTAATGTGCATGTTATTTTAAAATAACATAATACTAATTGATGAGATATGCAACAGAGTTAATGCTAGGTTGTGGAGGTGTGAAGACAAATTCTGAAGTCTAAAGGGTTCTGGTTGAGCAGGACCGAAACAAAATATTTGGAGTACAAATATAGTGATGCAATGCATGAGACAGGCATGAAAGTGAGGCTTGACACACATGCTATCCCCAAGAGAGATCATTTCAAATATCTTGGGTCTTTAATCTAGGAATGATTATGTCATATATCGTATTGATGTCGTGTGGATGAAGTGGAATCTTGCCTCTGGAGTCATGTATGACATAAATGTACCACCTAAACTTGAAGGTAAGTTTTACACTGTGGTGGTTAGACCGACTTTATTGTATGGGGCAGAGTGTTGGCTAGTCAAGAACTCTTTTTATGTTCAAAAGATGTAAGTTGCATAAATAAGGATGCTGAGAGGAGTGATAAGATTAGAAATGAGGATATTCGAGCCAAGGTATGAGTGACCTCCATTATGGACAAGATGAGGGAAGTGAGACTAAGATGATTTGAGGATGTAAAGAGGAGATGTGCAGATGCCTCAGTTATGAGGTGCAAGAGGTTTGATATAGTGGGCACGAGAAAAGGTAGAGGTAGGGTGAAAAAGTATTGGGGTGAGGTGATTAGATAGAACATGATGCAACTTCAGCTTGTTGAGTACATGACCATAGATATGAGAGTGTTGAGGTTGCAGATTAAGGTAGAAGGTTGGTTGGTAGTGGAGTATTGTCTTGCTTTTCGACTGGCTTAACTTGGTGGTGCCTATCGTAGTATTAGCATTATTCTCGTAGTATCTTGCTTTTGATTTCTTCATCATATATTGTTTATATAATGAATTAGGTGGTTTATAACCTATCCAATTAAAGGTCTATGAGTTTTATTTCCAACACCACCGAGTTTGCCTTATTTTGAGTTTGTAGTAAAAAGTTATGGTCGTTTTACTGGAACATACCCGAGTTGGGAAATTGGGTGAGGTCACCTACTCAATCGGCGATCCCCTGAATGGGTTGGCGAATCGCCGAATTAGCTTGCCGAATTTTCCCGAAAAAACTTAAGTTTCTGTTCATTTGGGCGGTCTAAAGTTCCATTAGGCGAACTGATGAGTATTTTCAACGAAGAGACCTCCAAATCGCCGATTTGGCCGACATAATTCATTAAAAGGTCATTTTTTATTTTTATAATCCTCTTACATTCCTTGAAGGGTATTCTTGACCTTTTACCCTCAATTAACTTCCCAAAGTCTATCTCATGGCCTAATAACCTCCCCATTCACGCCCAACCCTTAGACAAATCAAATTGACACGTTCTAAGTTCTCTCAACGAAGAAGTTAGGGTTCTTCAGCTTCAAGTCAGTTTAAGGTTTCAAGTCAGCCTCATCTTCTCAGGTATGTAAGACTATCATAATTATGGACTGAGTTCACCCTCATGCCCTACATGTATCTAAATTCAGTAAATTAGTAATCTAGATATAGGGTTTTATCCTGGATTTTGAGTATTCTTGAAATGAGTAGTATCCATGAGTCCGAGTTCTTGATTTCTGAGTATTGAGTTTTCTATATTGTATTGATATCCTTGCTTTGATTTTTTTCATGTCTATATTTCAGTATGAACCCTATTTTGAGTTATAATTTTTGAGAATCTTTTAAAGCAAATATTTTTGTCTTAAATGATTTTCTGAGAAAGCAAAGAGGAGTTTTGAGAAAGAGTTTTAAACATGATTTGAGTAAGAGTATAAGGGAACTAAGCATTTCCAAATGTATCACTTTTTAAATTGAGAAAAGAGAAATTTTGATTGTTATGTTTTTCTCTGTCAATCTACTTTCTTTACCAACATATAATGTATCTAGATAAAACAAAAGTGATATGACACCTTTTTTTTTTTTGCCAAGAATCATATTTATCTTTTTTCTCATTTTCTTGACAATTTCTGTTTATATTTTTTTTATTGTACAAAATGAAACTGTCAATTACCACTCCTTATTTATCGTATTATTTAATAAAAAAATTTAATTGTCTTTATTTTCCTCACTTTCATTTCTGCTAATGATCATAACTTCTAAATTACATTAGTAGTCATTTTCATTATATCTTTTTAAAAAAATAAATAAAAAACCACATGGGTCAGGATTTATTAAAATTGAAAAAAAAATGTACAAGCCATGTGAGTTGACCCAAAGTGCACAACCCAACCAAAAAAATTAAAAGACTAAAAAGGAAAAAGGAAAAATAAAAAATTACACTAAGAAAAATATCAAAATATGATAACAAAAACAAGAAAAGGAAAGTGGAAGGTTGAAGACCACTGTATCAGTTCTTTATCTTCTCCAATATGACGTCCTTAAGCATTTTCTTATCAAGAACTTTCTGGAACTATTCAAGCTAGTCTTCCACCCAATTCGTGCTCTCCTTGCCGTTGTCGATATCATCCAAACTCAAAGAAACCCAATGAAACTCAATCGGAGCAGAAATCTTTCAGGAAATTTTCGAGCTTTGTGCTAGCATCAAAGCTCTTTACACTTCAACTTCCATGGCAGTTTTGGATTTCTCAGAAATTTGATATACCTCTCGAGTTAGATCAGGTACGTTTCAATATTTTTCTTCATAACTCTTCCCATCTTCAAATATCAATTTGAATGGATCTGTCTTGATGTAGCCAATGTCAAGAGGAGATTAACCTCTTCTTTCAACACTAAGCTCGCTTAGTATACAATAATTTGATCCTATCAATCATGATTTCTTTCCCCTCTCAAGATCTCGATGGGTTGAATCCCAAAAGAGATTAATACCACCATTTAAAATCAAGATTGGGGAGAAGAACTCATAAATTTTAGTAAATAACTGTTTGAAACTATGCAGATTACTGAGAAAATAGGAACCAATATATTTTCCTCATTCAAAACCAAAGTCCTGATTTGGTATTAGGCGAACACCTCAACGCTCTCACCAGGTGCAAATACTCAAATCACTAGGAAATTACTTCAGACAGAGGTTAAAGAATTAAGATCCTGACAGTCGATTTCTTATATTTCTATCATAGAAATAACCTGCATACAGTTGTAATACTTGTATAAATCAGAATAGCTTGTACAATCAATCTATTAACCTTCTTCTTATGTGAGGAGTTCCGATTATGTCCAAATTTAGAATTCTTCACCCTTTCATAGGAATTTCTTGAAAATGGTTAAATTGATAATCACCTGAAAAATCAAAAACTAGGTTAGCAAAATAATCAGCCAGAGTATTTCCTTCCCGAAAGGAATGTTGTACTTTTACTGATAAGGATCTCCTCAACAAGTTTATGGAGGTTACCTCCAACGTCACACTCCAAGGGATATCCCACCTCCCTTCCAAAATTTGTACCATGGCCAGTGAATTTGTTTCCATAGTTATATGAGATAGATTATGGTCCTTACAAAACACTAGTCCTTCTCTAATGGCCCTAGCCTCACCTACTAAGTTAGAGGTATCTTGTAACTTGAAACCCTTAGCCACAACCATGTTTCCAAAATAATCTCTAATGCAAAAAGGTGCTGATCTAGGTCCTGGGTTACCCCTGGATGCTCCATCAGTATTGCATTTCCACCAATTCGCAGGAGGAGGAATCCATTTCAAAATATTGATACAGTAGGAACTTATGTGCCCTTGTAAATCTGAGATGATATCATGCCAATTAGTGCTTCTAGTATCTATTTTGAATCTGACTTTAATCACCTTCAATATAATGCCATTAATCTCCCAAACAACCTTCCTTTCTGAGAATGAGCCTCCGTGTAAAATAGTGTTCCTTCTCTTCCATAAGAACCACAATATGACAATGGGCACAACCTGAAAAATCACATTGATTCTGTAGTTCCCACCTGAAGTCCACCACCACCTTCTAATAGTCTGTTTCAAATTAAGAATAAGACCTAGGAGACCAGTAGCTTTGAAATAGTGATCCCAATTTTTTGCTGCAACCTCACCTGTTAGGAATAGGTGGTCAATAATCTCCTCCATGGGAATAAAGCAACACCTGCAATTCTGAGAAATATTAGAATTCCAAAAGTGCATTAAAGCTGACACAGGAACTTTGCCATTCCAGATTCTCCAAGCTAGAAAAGAGAATTTAAATGGTAATCTCTTAATCCATAAGCGTTTCAAATCATCGTTCATGTCAGCTTTATGTCGCAATAAATCCCAAGAACTTTTAACATTAAACTTTTCTGTACTAAACATGGTCCACCAAGGCTTATCTCCCAATTCACCTAGCTTCACAGAACCCATCTTGACCCTGATATGTTCAACAACATACTCAGGTAATGCATCTTGTAAAGCAACAAAATCCCAACCCTCTTCTGTTAATAATTCTCCAATGTCTCTCATAGGGTGACAAGTGTGCACATCAAACTGTTGCAAGTATAAGGGCCCAAGGTTGGTCCAATTGTCATACCACAAAGAAGATGAACCTCCTCTAGGTTCCCACCACAAGTGTTGTTCTAGACATTCCCTATTCTCCAGCATGTGTTTCCTAACCTGAGACCGCCTTTTCCATTGTACCAAAGTAGGAATTTGTTTCTTACAATATTTATTCCATAAAAAGTTAGACCACAAAGACTTCTGAGTTCAAAATCTCCACTATAATTTAGCATACATAGCCTGAGATACATCAAACATAGACCTAAAGCCTAACCCCCCCCCCCTCCTGTTTTGGTAAACATACCTTACTCCATTCAGACCAATGTTTACTTCTACCTGATTCTTTATTGCTCCAAAAAAATTTAGCAAAAATCATGTGCATTTCCTTAATAACACATTTAGGAGGGGAAATAGCAGAAAAAACATAAATAGGAATACTTTGCAGAATACTAGTAAGAAGGACTTCTTTACCACCAAATGAGAGCATCTTTCCCTTCCAAGCCTGAATCTTCCCTCTTACTCTTTCAAATAGATCAGCATAATGTTCTTTTCTTTTCCTAGTATGAGTAATTGGACAACCTAAATACTTCATTGGAAAAAAACCTCTACTCATTCCTTTACATTGTTCCACCAGTGTTGAAACCCCTGCTGCTACATATTGATGCAAGTAGTAAAAACTCTTCTCTTTATTCACCTTTTGACCAGATTGCTTCTCATAATCTTGCAAGACAACCATGATTTTCTCCAAGGAATAACTATGAGATGATGCTATCATCTGCATAAGCTAAATGATTTAAATTAGCACTCTACTTAGGCATCCCATACCCTACAAATAGAGGATCATCAAATAAGGAATTAAGAGCTCTAGAAAGAACCTCCGCTGATAGTATAAAAAGAGTTGGAGATAAGGGATCTCCCTGCTTCACAGTCCTAGTAGAGTGAAAGAACCCATAAGACTGGCCATTTAGTAAAATAGAATAGTAATTATTAGAAATCAGCCTCCAACCATATCTACAAATCTTTGTGAAAAACCTATCTTCCTTAAAACTTTCATAAGGAAGAACCATGATACTCTATCGTAAGCTTTAGTCATATCAAGCTTTATGACCACATTAGCATGATTTCCTCTTTTGGTAATGTCTGTTATCAACTCCTGAGCCAAGAGGACATTTTCAATAATACTTCTTCCTTTGACAAAACCAGACTGATAAGAAGAAATCAAATTCAGAAGAATATTCTCCAGTCTATCATGAATGATTCTAGAAAGAATCTTATTTATAAAATTACTCAAACTACTAGGTCTCATATCTGAGAAGGTTTGGATATTGTCCTTCTTAGGTATGAGGACCAAATTAGCATGAGTTATAGACTTTGGAAGAGTGTTACCAACAAAGAACTCTTGTATCATTCTTATGATGTCTAAGCCAATAATGTCCCAACAAACATGAAAGAATCTGCCAGTTAGACCATCATGACCCCCAGCACTATCACCATTAAGTTTGAACACAACATTTTTCATCTCTTCCTCATCAGGAACTACCCCCAAAGTTGTATTCTCCTCGTCAGATATTAATTCAGGAACATGAGATAACAAGGGAAAACTGGTAGCATCCCTATCTTGCTTAAACTGATTCTGAAAATGCTCTACTGTTTCAGCTACTATATCTTCTTCTTCCTCTAACCATATACCCTGAGAATTTTGAATTCTTGTCACTTTCATTTTCTGTCTCCTTCCTTTAACTAGACTATGAAAGAATCTGGTGTTTCTGTCCCCACTATCAAACCACTCATAACCTGCATTTTGTTGCCAATATATTTCTTCAAAATGAAGATAGTTATTATATTCAGCTTTGGCTCTCTGCATGATAGCTCTATTCTCACCTGTTGGTGATTCTTCAAACAACTTCTCCTTTATTCTTGTTATTTCTTCTCTGATAGTGAGTTGCTGAAAAATATCCCCAAAAGTTTCCTTGCTCCATATTGATAAGGCCCTTTTAACCTTCTTAATCTTCCTTTTAAAATCTACAAAAGGATTAGAAGTAAGAGTAGAATCCCAATTCAAGCGCACCACGTCCTTGAAAGTTTCATGCTTTGTCCAAAATTTTAGAAATCTAAAAGGTTTCTTTTTACTAGAACTTCTATCTTCACAAGTAAGAAGCATATGAGCATGATCCGAGCCTGTTCTGGGTAAATGGTCAACCTCAGCGTGAGTAAAAAGGTTTTGGAACTCAAAATTTATCAAAATTCTATCCAATCTTTCAAATATACAATCAGATCCAGCCCTGCCATTCCACCATGTAAATGGACTTCCTTTGAACTGCACTTAGGAAAGATCACAAGACTCTATACAAGTCTTAAAGTCATCATAATCAGCAGCCACAATAGGTAAACCCCCTATCTTTTCTTCTCTATTGAGTACAACATTAAAGTCACCTCCAATTAGCCAAGGTCTATCCATTCCACCAGATAATTGATTTAAATCATCCCAAAGCTCCATCCTCTGATTATTGTCACACTTAGCATATACAAGAGTTGCATAAAAGCTATGTGCATCATTCTGATCTATCAGCAAAATAGTGAGTTGTTGATTTGTGTTCCTCACTATTGTGACATCATAACCATGATTAGTAAAAACCCAAATCTTTTCATATTGTTGTGTGCCACCTTAGTACGGTGGGTGGATAAGCTGGAAGGGATCCCTGTGGCATCCTCAGTATCCTTCTATACCTATTGATGTATCTAAAATGCTGAAAAGGCTCCAAAAGAGCAATAAAATACAAACTTGTGAAAGTTATGTAGCATTTGCACTCTTTGAAATGCATGTTGTGACCTTACAAATTAAATATTCCATACGAGTGCCTTCATTTATGTTTTGAATATTGGGATATAACCTGTATCTTTGGTTGAACTCTAAGAGGTTGAGGTGATTTTCCATCACCCTGTTTCTTGCCCTTTCTAGCTGACTTAACAACCTTCACTGCCCTTGGAGAAATATCTGCATCATTGTAAATCTGATCTTCATCTAGATTTAAAACAGTTGCACAATCAACCCCCTTAATCTCTGCTAGATCTACTGCTTGTGAATCTGCAAACTTATGTATGAGTATATCATGTAAAGCAGTATTTGGTGATTCAGTATGGACTCTCACTACTTGGTCTTCATCAGAGTGCAATGTTGTTGGTATCTCTACTACTGCCATAGTAAAATCTCTCACAATTTCATGATTTTCCATTGCTGTACCACTACTATCCTTGTTGCTACACTGCACAAACTTATTTGCACTGTTGACACTCTTAGACGAATTAAATGCACTGAATCTTCATGTCCAGTACTAGAATATTCCTTATCATGCTTCTCTGGAGTGTTATGTATTATATCTGATGACTCTCCTGATATTACAACTTTATCCATTTTATTATTCTGCTCATCATAATTGGTATGTAACTCTCCATGCTTCTCTAGTCTTGTACTATTCAAATCTGTAGAATCAGTGGGTACTTCATCTGAATCTCGCCTCTCTTCTTGCTTATCTCTGTGCTTTTTATAATGCTCTACTAAAGAACTTGATACCTCAACATTCTCCATGTCCTTGTTCCTTTCTCCGTTTATTTCCCCATCTTCTATATTGTATGATTTCTCCTCTCCATCATTTTCACTGTTGCACATGATCTTATTGCTTGTAACATCATTTTGCTGATTGTTGCTCTCTTCTGCTGGATCACTGATTGTATAAGGGATATGTTGTTGCAAGACTGCCCCGAAAGCTTTTGTGACCCATTCTTTTGCTGAAATATTTTCTCCTCCTTCCCCCTTATCTTGTGTTGTATCCTCATTATTTACTGAATTTATTTATTCGTAGTATTGTTGTCTATTGGTGTGTTCTGCTCTAGAGCAAGAGCCTCAAACTTTTTATCAACCACAGTGGTTGACTGAGGAGCTCTATCTACTTTCCCCCTTCTATCCCTCACCACGTTCCAGTTGCTAGGGTCTCCCACCACTCTTCCGCTTAAGAGAATTCTGGCGCTCCCTTTATGTATTTTCTGAACTTTAGCAGCTTGCGGCTCATGATTGATTGGTGCTTTGTCCTGTGTCGATTGTGCATTGTGCTCCTTATATCTCCTATGATTGAGCACTTTGCAATTCTCTTTGTCATGTCCTTGCATCTTGCATTCAAAGCAATATTTAGGGACATAATCATATTGAATAACAACCATGATATCATTTGATTTTTGAAGGTTCATAATATCATTTGATATTTAATTGTCTTTATTTTCTTACTTTCATCATTTTTGATGATCATAAATCCTAAATTATATTGATAGTCATGTTCATGATATCATTTGATATTTTATATTGTATCTTATAAATAGAGGCATTATAAAATTTTATTATAAAAAAAATCAAATGTTTATGTATATTAAAATTAGAGATCATAATAAATGTGAATATATGATTAATGTGTATTCAATTTATTATTATTGAAAGTAAAAAATATTTCTTTAATTTTTCCCACATCAAAAAATAGAGTTATCTTTTGGAGAGTTATTGCTCTAATTTATTTATAATGTAACATTCCACCTTAGAAAGAGATAAATTTAGAAAGAACAAATTTGGAAAGAGCTAATTTGAGATTTGTTCAAGTTAAGCTTAAGTTCTGTGTTTTGGGTAAACTTCAAATGACCATAACTTTCATTACAGGATGAGTTAGGTCGCCCATAGATATTAAATGAAAGGTCTTTGAATCTTCTTTCCAACGCCACTGAGTTTGCTAAGTTCCGAGTTTGGATGAGGGAGATATGCCCGTTTGAAGTCAGCCTGTCCAGTTAAGGAAATTTAACCAAATTAGTGAGGGGTATTTTGGTCTTTTCCTTACCCCATCAGCTTAAAATGTTTTTAGTATTATTTTAGGGGTCTAAACTGATGTGGTTCAGTTTTCACAATCCTAAATTACGCTTAGGGTTTTGAGAGGAGTTCAAGAAGAGGAAAAGAAGAAAAAAGGAAGAACGAACAAGATTTCTGCGAATCGAGGATTTGTTTCACCAAATCGAGGTATGTAAGCTTTCACAGTGTTGGCCTCGTTCACCCACACACCAATCATGAGTTTCTTTTGCGAATCTATCCATAAAGATTGAGAAATTTAAGTTCTTGATGAGTGTTCTTGAAGTGTTGCTTTCATTCTTGAATTATGATGTTTGGTTGAGTTCTTGAGGTGAGGATCTTGTTAATGAGCTTTGTTCTTGAGGGTTTTCGAGTAGTTCTCATGTAATTAAGTTGAGTAACCGAATTTAAGAGGGTTTGGAAGAAATCATTTAATTCTAGGAGAATTAGGGTCAGAAAACGAGAGAACAAAATTCATCGGGTGTTCTGGGCAGGGGCTGGCGCTCCGCGCCAGAAGTGACCCTCTGTAGTTCAGGGGCTGGCGCCCCGTGCCACTCAGTGAGCCAGGGTCGCCTGCCCTGTCCAATTTTCAGTTGTTTAACCAGTCTTAGTTCCTTTTAAGTGTACCTTCACTCCTTCCTAATTCTAACTAATCTAAACTACATCTAAGCATCGAGAGATCCTTCATAACATGAATCATAACCCTTGAATTCATAATTTAAATTCAAGGTAGAGTTAAGAGTTAAGTCTTGAGAGTTCTTTCAAGTATTTTTGAGAAGTCTTTTACAATCTTTTAAAACTTGTTTTAAGGCTTGAGTACTTGAGTATGAGGATAAGTAGAGTCGAGTTTCATTTTTCAAAATGAATATATGGAAACTAAGTATTCCCAAGACTAAATATTTTTACATTTAAAATGAGGGGAAACACCGATTTTCAAAGGAGTTCATGAGGAGTTTTAAGTACTATCTCTTTTCAGAGAAATATTTTGAATAATAATCTCAAAGTTGAGGATGAGGAAATGTTTTTAAGCATATGAGCTAAGTTATATTTTGGGAGTAGTATTGAGCACCGATATGGGGACGAGTTCAGATAACTCAAAGTCCTCATAAACCATGTAGGCAACGTAGGTAGAAAGGGTCATACTTTTTAGATGATTCCTTATTGCTTTTTAAGCATAGCTTAGCGGATCCACTTAGTTGAGGAGTTCTATACCCCCAAAAGGTATAGAACAATTCTGGCAGCGTGGGTGAGACGTTGTATCATCACATAGCTCATAGTGATGGTTGTCGGTTATAGAATCTCCCAAACAGAGTTATTTTGTATCTTTATATACAAACTGAGTTACTATTGTATTTTTTAAATACATTGAGTTGTTACCTACTATTTTAAATGTTTTATATAAACTGCGCTTTTATTGTTGTTTTATACTACATTGAGTTGAGTATCCATGAGTTGAGTAGAGTTGAGGTGAGTATGTTTCCTTCTTTCCAAGTTCAAGCTTTTATGTTATGTTCAGTATCCCCTTACATGCTCGTACATTCAATGTACTGATGCTATTTGGCCTGCATCTTTTTATGATGCAGATACAGGAGATCAAGGTCATCAACAGGCACTTCGTTGATACTGTAGCAGTTCGAGTTAGCTTTGGTGAGCCTCCTTGCTTCCGGAGGATCGCTTATTTATTTCCATTATTTCAGTTTTGTTACGATGATCGGGGGTCTTGTCCCGACATCTCCTATAGTATTAGAGTCTTCATAGATAGACAATAGTAGTTCATGAGTCTTTTTCATTTCCAGTGTTTGATGTTTAAAGACTTGAGTTGCCTCTTTTGGCCAGTGAATGTTTTACATAAAATATTCTGAGTATCTATTTGGAGACATTGAGTTAAAACTTTACTTTTAAAGTTCTTTTATTGTTGAGTAAGTCTTCCGCTGAGTATTGAGCCAGGCTAAGGGTTCGTTTGGGGCCAACAATGGTTCTCGAGTGTCGGCCACATCTAGGGTGTAGGCTCGGGGCGTGAAAAACTAGGTATCAGAGCACAGAGTTCAAGAGTCATAGGGTGTCTATGAGGCCGTGTTTGTAGAATCCTAGTTATCGGTGTGAAGCGCGCCACATCTATAATTAGGAGGCTGCGACATTGAGGAACTATATCACTTTTTTCATACTCTTTTTGTGCGATAGAGTTCAACTCTATAAATTTTCTTTCTAATTCGTGCTTGTGCGTATCTTTCAGATCATGCCTCCACGAAGAGTTGTCCGAGGTCGTCCTGCTAGGAGGAATGTCGATCCTCAAGATCAAGGGGTCCCAAATGCAGCAGAAGTGTAACTCCAAGGAGAGGTCACTAATGTTGAGTCAACTGGTGACCAACCAAGCTGGGCAACAAAGAGGGAATCGACAGGATGTGGCTGATACATCTAGGATCTGTGAGTTCTTAAAGATGAATCCTCCAGACTTCATCGGTTCAAGTGTCACTGAGGATCCAGAAAACTTTGTGGAAGAGTTGCAGAAAGTGTTTGAGGTGATGCATGTTGCTAATGCTGAGCGAGCGAAACTAGCTGCATACCAACTGAAGGGTCTTTCTAGAGTATGGTACGATCAATGGAAGAAGAGTAGAGCTAAATCAATGTTTTTTGTGAGACTTCAGCTTTGCAAACAGGGCATTTTGGCTATTGGTTATCGATGTTCTCTGATGAAATGGTCTTAAAATGTATCCTTTTGTAGATGCAAGGCCAACAATAGAGGTGACCACATAATGTAACAACAGGATCATGTACAACATCCAGGCAAATGTTGCACTCGAAACCTCCAGGTGAATTTTCTTCAAGTTTATCAAGATCAATTGTTTTCCATTTTTCGAAGGAAATATCGTGATGATCAAAGGTAGTTTCTGCTATTTGGTCTTGAAAAAATTGTTCTAAGGCCATATTTGCCTCTTGGTATTGATTTATTTTGGTAATGGCAAGATGAAGAATGGTTAGAATCCAGGTTTTTAATACAATTGGAAGTGAGAATTTATAAGGACAAGGAAAAGAATAGTAGTTTGCAAACAAGAAATTGATAAATGATTCTTAAGGTTGTCACTTGTCAACATCACATTATGTTAAAGGGGCATGGCCAAAAGAAAAGGCCCTACAAATTATTAAACAACACTATATCATATTACTCACTCAGACTCAATTTATGCAGTAGTACTAGTACCGTTTGATTTAATACAAAGTTTAAAAAGAAAATAATTTTTTTTAAAATTTATGATCTAAAATACTTTTAATTATTTGTATGGTTATCAATTATTTTAAAGTTAAAATACTTTTTAATTATAAAAATGTGGTACTCTTTTTTTATGACAAACTAAAAAAAGTGTGCTAGGTAAATCGAGACAGAAAAATTATCACACAAATCATAATTAAGTGATTTAATGAAGTTATATATATATATATATATTAATGGATTATGGTTAAGTGAGGAGTTTTGTGCAAACACATCTTTTATCTATCTATTTGATTTAAACAAGTAAGTAAGTTTTATTATATTAGAAATATGATTAGGACCATATATTAATTATAATAACAAACTAGGCCCCATGATATGAATCTTAATCTAGAATATAACTTTAAGTCAATTAAAAGTAGCACTAGTTGCGTACAAGGAACTACCACTTGATGGCCTTCCACACAGCCACATCCCATAAGTTCAATAGTTTTCACACCGTACGTTTTTTTCCGCGATAAATGAAAATTTTATGTTATAAAATATAAATTTTTTTTATTTTGATTTTATTAAATCAATTCACTGAAAAAATACATAATGAAACAAAATTTCTGATTGAAATACTGGAAATATATAGTCATTTGGGAATTTATCATTTTAGGAAATTGTGCGTCAAAACTTAGGAAGACGCTTGTATACGAATTTATTGTTAAAACATAATATTTTTTTATATATGAATTCATGTAAATTTAATACCGTAAGTTCAATTATTATTATATATTAATTTAAAATTATTATAAAAGCTTCTAAACTCTAAATTTAGATCCAACTAAAGAGTGAATGAAATGGACGGTGTGACCAAAAAATAAAAGAAATACTCGGTCCATTCCATTTGATTTATTAGTATTATTTGACTTAACACAATGTATAAAAGAAAAAAAAAAATTTAGAAAATTATAATCTAAAATAATTTTATAAATATATATTTATGTGATTGTAAGTCATTTCATTAATTAAGGGTTGATGAAGAATTTTAAGTTAAATTATTTTCAACATAAAAGGAGGAGGAGAAGATATTATATTGTTACTACAAAAGAACGAGTCTGCACGTCATCAAGTGGACGACCAAGGAGCATTCCGTAATTTTAGTTTGGAAGAGACCTATCAACATACTCCACGTGCTATAACACATAACTGATGCGTGGCCTGCTATGACAAACTGGTACGCTACTTCTCTCCCTCATTCGCTTTCTTCTCTCCTGTATCCAAGTTCTTATCACTAGATTTCTTTCAAAGTTGATATATTTTGACAGTGAGTTTTTCCGGACGACCAAAAGAATAGGCTGGTAATTTCCTCTTTGTTTGTCGCTACATCCACATGTTGGATCTTCAATCTTCCACATTTGCTGGTATGTTCTCTGTTTCCATTCATCAATTTTGTGGGTTTTCATTCAATCTAAAGTCTTTCTCTCATGGATTTGCAAGAAAATTCACTTACCAGAGGTGCGCCTTTTGGCTTGATTGATTTGCTTCTTCAATGTTCTCTTTGCTAATTAATCTGAATTGCTAGCTTCCGTTTAAACTTAATTTTAATTTGGTTCGTTTGTTGAATCAGAAAAAACCTCCAGGAAGAAGCTTTGATTTGCTTCTTCTTCATTGTTAGGTTACTTTTACTTTCATTCATTTGGTGTCTTATATGTGTAAAACATTTCTCCTCTCGGAACAATGAAAGACTGCCAATATCAAAGTAAAGCTACTTATCCTCATTAAACTTACTAAACTAGATCAACACACAGTTTTTACTTCACGCCTCTCTCATCGTTTTGGTCAAGCACTTGTCCGACATTTCCCTGAACTGCCCTTGGAATATGATCGACATACTGAAGTTTGATAATTGCCTGTTTGAAAAAAACTTCAAATTACAAATGAATTAAATACTATATGGGTGATTGGACACAAAAAATAACGAGCTAAAGAAAAAAGACATCTTCATGTAGAATGGTATGATGAATTTTAAAATTTAAGCTTGAAACAGAAATGGCCTACTGAATATTTTATTCAGATGTAGCAGGTGGTCCCTCGGCAACCTTAAGCTTGAAATTACCCTGAGTCTTAGTCATGGTTGAATATCTGTAACGTGCGTATGATTCACTTTCCTCAGCGGCCTCTTGTGGGGTCTCAACAACCTATTGAAAAATGTTAACGTTCAGATAATAGTTTTGGGGTTACACAAGAATCTGAGTTTTACCTTAAAAGTAAGAGATTCATCACGGAAACGTAGATTTTCTGTAGGAACAAATCCAACCAAAAATATATTAATTCCTTCCCTGATTGACAAGGGTAGGGTCACAACTCCATATGCACCAGGCTTCCCATATAAGCAGCAAACGAAATCCGACAAATAATCAAGCACACTAAGATCATGCTCTGCAACGATGACATAGCTGAAACATAGAGAATATTTCAGTATGTGACTAATAATAATTAGAAAGCTTGATTGTTGAAAAGTCATACGAGAATGAATTACACCCTATTTGGTCGAAGCAAGGATCTGACTACTTGGGCAGCTTTAAGCCTCTGCCTCACAGCAAGGTAACTCGAGGGCTCATTCAAGCAAAGAAGAAAACTATTGTCGCCAGGTTTCAGTAGACCTTACTTAAATTGACATTTTTATGCAAAGTACTTGCACTCTTTGGTTCTTTTAAGCGGTGTAGTGGGGTTATCTTTGGCCATTGCTAGTGCTTTTGGTAACTCCTCTACATCTTGGATGAATATTTATCAAAAATTAAATGTTTTCTCATTCTATTTCTTGATAAAAGCTTGATTTTACGTCCACTATAACTACATCACACTCAATCGTCTGTATGTTATGTCTTTTTCCAACATTACAGTAGAGAATTTTCCACCGAGTGATTCATTCTCCCCGTCAATCTTTTGGTATTGATATAATTTTATTGATAGTTCAACCTACTTCAACTGTTATATTTTTTCAAAAATAAGAAATGTTAAATTACACGTTGTACTTGTTATTCTATAATGCCTTTCATTTTACATATTGCTTCGGCTCTAAATTCTGGTCGGCTTTTTAAGTTTGAAATATGCTTCAGTTTATGTTTTAGATGACTTCTAGGTCATTTCAGGGTAAGCAACTCATTTATGATGAAGACGATGAGCTTCAAAACAATTACATTAGAAGAGGAGCAGCAAGGTTATAAAAGACGAGGTAAATCTACAAAAGTTGTTTAGCGCAATACGCAGAAATGTAATTTTGCTTAGAGAACATACTCTTGGTATTCAAAAATTGATGTTTGAAAGTTATAAGCAGATGAGATGTCAAAATTTAAGACATAGCAAACTGAATGCCTACATGTATTTGTAGAACTGTGTCTCCTCTTGTTTTGTCTTTCCTCTGTTACTCTTAATGGTTTTGCTCTTTCAGGTATGAGCTGATTCATTTTTCTATAATTTTTCCTCAAGTCTTTTGCACTATATCCAGGTAACAATCTTTGCACTACTTAGTGGATCAAACAAATAGAGCAAAAGAGTTCTAACAAAGTGGTAGATTTTGTCGACACAAGAATTGTTTTCTAAGTAACCCCAAAGGCAAAACAAAGCATTATCACTTGAATACCAAAGCTACAAGAAATTGGGTTTGGCAAGCAACATTATTGTTGGTAGTAGACATTTTCTTCCTGCTAAAACAAGTAAGGTTTTCCTCTTCTGTAACAATTCCTTTGCTAACATATTACTATATAAGATTATAGATGAAGTGAAGGGATCGTTGCCTTTGTCAATTGCTAATTAGGGTATTGCCAAAAGAACCAAAGAATCAAACAACTGTTACAACACAATCTTGATCTCTGCTCTAAAATCTCCATAGTTAAATGAGAGTATCTTATCATTTATTGTCTCTGTTAATTTCTACCTCGCTCATCTCAACCAACAGCTGGAGAGGTGGTACGCAATTAAAAGGGGAGGAATATAGTATGCATAATTTAAAAATTGTAATACATGTATGTATAATTCATTTGATCCTCTTGATTAGCCTATAAATGGCTCCTTGGATTATTCTTCCCGAATCTTTGATATTATCTCAGTAGTATTTTGACTTGACCTTTTTATCCCTCTCAATTTTTCCTAGGCCGAAGGTCTACCAGCAACTCCCTATACCTTCCAAGGTAAGGCTAAGGTCTGCGTACATTCTACCCTCCACATATCCCCTTCATGGAATCACACTGAACATGTTGTTGCACTCCTGATACCAAAAGTTATTAGCTGAAGAGAAAATGACAGCTTCTGCTAAAACCTTTTTCCCCAAAATGATTGCGACAAGAATTCTTCTACTAGAAGAACCTCTATTTCTTCCAACGTTGTGAGAATTTTCTAATTCCTTTGGTTATGTCTAGGCTTTGGTTGAAGAGGAGCTACTTATATTGAAAGAAATTCAACATTCTTTTTCGTGTAAAATTTGGTGTTGCACGAATACATCTTGATATAGGTCTCATTGTGGACATTTATTTCAGGTGTTCCTGCATTTTATGGGATAGCAACGGTATTTGGGGATTCCATTAATCCATCATGTTATGCAACACCACATCACCAAATTCCTGTGAATTACACAGGATGTATAATTGATTGTACGTACATAAACTTCTACTTATGTAATGTATTTCCCATATGCCGTATATATAAAATACAAGCTTTTGCAGTTGGTTTTGTATTGACGTGTGTCTATAGGACTGAGGTCTACATATGCGCGGAGTCATTCAACAATCATCTTTCCAAATGAGCAGGTATTGTATCAGTTAACTTCTCATTTTGCTTCACTGAGATATAATTTGTTCCTTGTGTGATGGTTTGCTTTTCATTGAGTACATGAAAAAACTATTGCTGAAATGCATAACCGTCCTAGCTACTCATCAAAGTGCAGTAGAAGTGTTTCTTTTTTAATAATAGAAACTTTGTCTGAAAAGCTAATATTGCATGATTGCCTTCTGCAAAGAAAGAAGGCTCTATTAGTTCTAGCAACTCCAACTGCAAAGAACATGAGCAGTAGAAGCACATAAATATTACTCTCGTGGCACTTTATAGATTTGCTAATGGTGCAAATTACAGTAAAACCACACAAACACGCGATATGCATGGCTTGGTACTTGACTTCTTCTCCGTCGCACAATTGACTTATCTAATAGTTAATTGATGACCATATGCCAATAAATTAGTGAGAATGATTAATCCATCGTGATTTTAGAGATGAACGAGTAAAGTATATAGATTGTTAGTGGCAATTATTATATGGTTTCTTGCGAGTTAAATATACAAGAAAGTAAAGATTCCAGGACAAGCTTCTATTTCCATTTACACATGCAAATAGTTGTGCTTAGTAGTACTTTATTTCTTCTTATTGGCTAGCTAATGTGGTTGAAGTTGATGGTCATCTTTCACTCCTAACAAAGAAAAACCAACTGCCTATTTCTTTTGAGTTCAAAATATATAGGTGAATGAAAACAACAGAATAAAGTCGGGGAGATAATTTCTTTCGCTTGTCAATTGGATTTTTCCGAATTTAAATGGCTTATCTCCAAGGTGATGTGTTATATTATGTGCAATTTACGGCTTTAGATGCATTCCCACTTCTCTTTACTATATATATCCGTTGAATTGTGTTACTATTCACTGCTTTTGTTTATTTTCAGGTAATAAAGAAGTTTCAACCTGAAAGAACCTACTGTTGTTCAGAGATTCTAGAATACAAAAGCTATATCTTTGTTTTGGCCTTTTCTAGAAAGCTCCATGTATAACATTCCACAAAATATATGTAACATACTATGAAATGTGTTAACGTTGGTATTTATTTTAACCGTGTTCCACACTTGTACGTCTTTCTTTACAACTACTTTTATCTCCTTGCACGGGCACCCTTATCTAGTGAATTATATAAGTACTACATGTGTCTCGAATTTAGCACCCTTTTGTCAACTTTTTATCTTTTTGTTTACTTGGAAGCAAGTCTATCCCATCCTATCCAATCAATTAGGGGTGGCCATTAATCAGATAATATTATGCTAAAGATAACATATTATATGGAAATAATATAAACAGATATTATGCTAACGATAATAAACAAAACTTTGAACAATTATAAAAAAGATAGCAAAAAAATCCATTAAATAATACATAGTAAACTAACATGGTTCAACGATTAGTGACGGAATCTGAATTTGATTCAGGATTTTCACTATTAATAAAATTTAAAATATGAATAAGTAAACATAGAAATTAACTGAAAGGGATTCAACATCTACGATAATATATAGATAAAAAATAATTTTAACTATATGTATAAATAGTATAATTTTCCATCGAAGGAGGTTCATATGATTCCTCACTTCTTTCTCTCATTCGAAACTATGCAATATGAGACTTTCATGTCACATGGAACCCTTCTATCACGCCCCAAACTCAAGGGGAGCAACTGGCTCTTAATGCCAAAAATCAAGCCCGAGCTGACCCTGCTAAACCATTTGCTACTAGCGCATGGCAGCCACACGCAATCAAGAAAACAAACAAGTATATCTCGGCTTAAAATTAAGCCCTCGGCCGGCAAGGCCCCTGTCAACAGATCTATAAAAGAAGCAGCTACTCCCAAGAGTTCATATAAAAAAATAGCCAAATAGCACAAAAGTCCTGATTGGGCCGTCGAGGCCACCATGATCTCTATACGAAAACTGAAAGCAGATATATATCAAGACAATACATCAAACATCTAACAAGCTTCAGCAAACCAATAAACTAGGCCATCATGGCCATAACGTAGCTATACACCCCACACACTAGTCTGCAAGCCTCTAAGAGTGGTAAAGATTGGCGGGACAGGGCCCCAGCCTACCCATAAAAATATATACAACAAAAGCTAACAAACCTCCCAACTCTGGCAGCTCCGG
>JAJONR010003618.1:0-64256 GCA_029582245.1 Solanum etuberosum | reverse complement strand
ATATATATATATATATATATATATATATATGTATAAATATGTATGTATAAATAGTTGATAAAATGATAATATATTTGATTGTGCACCTTCATAACAAAAAGACGCCTGGGTGCACTGCCATTTCGGACCGCGATTGCGCGAGTTCGAATCTCGCGAAAGGCTGCTCTTTTTGTTAACTTTAAAATCAATTTTTTCGTTACAGTTAACCTTTTTAAAAAAATATTTTCTATTAAAACTCGTTTTGCCACCTCATCGACCCCACCCCCTTCTTAACCACCCTTTTTTGCCATCTCATATGGCCCCAATTCTTTTCTTAATTGAAATTAAAAACAAATAAAAACCCTAACAGAGTTCTAAAAAAAATATAAGACGGCTAGAAAATCTAGAACTTGCAACTTACAAGTATTCTTCACTGCATAATTGAAGTCCTGCTCCTATTATCTCGCATAAATTGGTAAGTTCTTCTTTATAAGCGTATTTTTTTAAAGAATTTGTTGTTGATTCTTGTGATTTGAAATGGATAGATTTCTTATGAAACATAATTCTTCTCAACCAAGTGCTAGTTTTAGAGACAATTCTTCGCGTTTTATTGATGAGTTTGATTTGCAATCACTTAAACCGGATCCTGCAGAAAGAATATCCATTGATAAATATAGCCCTAGAATACGAGATGAAGTGAGAAGACACTATATTCAACGTGGGCCTTGTCAACCGAATATTAATGATAATGAATATCCTCAAACTAGATTCGAAACGAAAATACGTCGATTTTGTAAGGCATGGTTTAAGGGTTCATATTCAAGATGGTTGGAGTACAGTATGGAGATAGATATTGTATTTTGCTAACCTTACCCTTAAGCCAAAATTATTGGGGACTCAAATTTTGGAGGCCTAAGCAGGGCGCTTTGCTAACTTATCCTTAAGTCACTCCTAGCCTTACCCTTGAGCCACTCTTAATGGTGCTCCCTATCTTCAAATCTTGGATTCGCCTATGTTCGTATATTTTTGAAAATTTCCACTATTTTAGTTCTATTTTCAAGGGGTATTTTGGCCATATTCCGTTTTGTCTTAATGGAAAGTACGACTAGTTTCTTTAAAAAGCAAAACAATATCATTTTCCTAATTAGTAGTTCAATTACTTACATAGAAATATATTTTGAATTTATCCACCTTACAAGTCACAACCCACGACATCTATTGCAGTATTTTTTTCATGATGTCTGTCTTATTCCAAAAAAAGGCCGTAAAAAAATAGATTGAACAGATAAAAAGCAAAAATCTAGTAGGAGTAACCAAATGTTGAACACCTAAAGAAAAAAAAATGATTTATGTAACGGCTTAAAAGGATTTGGAGGGGTAAGTCGGTCAATTTGCTCAATTGCATTTAATCTCGCCACCTTAATTAGTAAACTTGTGAGTTGGCAAGTAATAGACTTGTTGTAGAGGCATGGCAGCTTTTCATGCGTATTTTGGAATGTCAAGGGTCTCCACATTGTGATTGGTTGAAAAATCAATTCTAAGTAACTTTTTATAGCCAAGTATAAAACTACACACTGGCCAAAATGATAAATTATTTATAGTAATTTGTTAATAATAGTATTTCATAACATTAATCATAGAAAAAAATATTTGATTGAAATTACTCTAATATTTTTTGAATGAATAAATTAAGGAGAAACTATAATTAGACATTTTTCAATGTCATATATATAAGTATTATTTATACTTTCAAAATAATACACATCTTACCACTAATTAAGAGTTTTGTATTATATATTGAGAAAGATACACTTAAATACATGTATTTTTGCTATTAGATACACTAAGATAGGGAGAAAAAAGAACGAGATTTCGATATATCTCAAATACATGCGGATCACACTAAATACACACTAGATACATATGATTCACATGTACCTGGATACCAGATACATAGAGCAAGATGAGAGAGAGGCAAACGAGATTTGTTATGTATCTCAGATACATGTGAATCTACTTGGATATATTGTATCTAGAACAAATTTGACCTCATGTATTGTGAGATACATGTATCTGGGCATATTGAACGTATTCAGACGCACCAAAAATCTTGTAAAAATATGTAATATTGCAAACCAAATTGTATCCAAGTAATTAACAATTAAACTAGTGAGTTTTCATAAATTAATGTCTCTTTGCCTTCTTAAAATTAAAATAATATTCCCTCTATTCCATATTGACTGAATTTATGAGGCAGTAACGCTTATCAGGAAAAATATTTTAGGATATAATTTAAATCATACTTTCCATTATTGTCCTTTGTTGAATCACAAAAATACTCTTTGTTCAATTTATAAGAGTTAAATTTATCTTCTACTCCCTCTGTTCCTAATTACTTGTCCACTTTTGAATTGACACACCTATTAATAAAGTAATTATTGACCTAGTGAGTTTACCATTTTACCCCTATTAATTATGAAGTGGATGGATTAAAAATTTAAGATTTTCAAGAAATTCTACCTTTTTTAAATTAATTAATTGAGGGTATAATATGTAAAATTATTTTGTCCTTTTCTTAATTTGTCAAAATGGACAAGTAATTAGGGATAACTAAAAAAAAAGTAAACAAGTAATTAGGAATAGAGAAAGTAGAAGATGGCAATGCTCTGATACCAATCTGTAAGAGAATAACAGATATTGACTAAGAAAGAAAAGAAAAGATAACAAGGTTAAGTTGCATTTTTGTATTGAAATAATGACTGCAATATAAATACATGAATTCATAACTTAAAAAGCTAAAGAAAAGGAGTAAAATAAGCTAACATTATCTCCAATAACTAAAGCCTAAAATATAGCAACTGACTAATCAAATTATGCCAAATACTGCAGCCTTATTTATCTGAACTTAATCCTGCTTTTAAGCTGTATATTGATACAACAGAAAGTGGAACTAATCTCCAGGTTTTGAGGCACCACTTTCAACACTCCTCCTTGACTCAATGGCAGCAATCCTAAGTCTTTTTCTGAGAAATTCAAATCTTGCTCTAGGTAGGGCCTTAGTTAAAATATCAGCAGTCTGAAAATCAGTTTTGCCGTGCACCAAGTCTATGTCTCCATTCTTTTGCACCTCCCTCAAGAAATAAAACTTGATCTTGAAATGTTTTGTCTTTCCATGTGAAACAGGATTATTTGCAATTGAAATTGCAGCTTGATTATCAACAAAGATTTCAGTGCTCTTCTTTTGCTCCATGTACAAATCTGTCAGTAACTTCCAAATCCAAAGGGCTTGATTCACAGCTGATGCAGCTGCAATGTACTCTGCTTCAGCTGTAGATTGAGCCACAATATCTTACTTCTTGAACACCAAGAGAACATTCCAGAACCAAGATTAAAATAGTAACCTGAGGTGCGTCTCATATCATCTGAGCTACCAGCCCAATCACTATAAGAAAATCCAAGAAACTGAAAGTCTGATACTTTTTTGAACATTATGCCAAAATTTGCAGTACCTTTAACATATCTAATCACACGTTTAGCTGCTTGAAAATGAATTTCGCTAGCACAGTGCATATATCTTGAAAGTAAACTCACAACATAAAGAATATCTGGTCTCGTTGCAGTAAAGTACATTAGGCAACCTATCAGGCTCCTATAAAGTCCTTCATCAACCTTTTCAGCTCCATTATCTTTGCAAAACTTCTCATTTTGATTCATAGGAGTTGTTGTAGACTTGCATTCTTCCATTTTGAACTTTATGAGAATTTCTTTAGTATATTTCTGCTGGCATATAAAGACCTCATGTCCTTTTTGCTGAATTTCCATCCCAAGAAAGTAGAACATTTCACCAAGGTCTGTCATCTCAAAAACTTCCATCATTTCAGTCTTGAACAAATTGATCAAATTCAAATTGCTATCTATAACTAGCAAGTCATCTACATACAAAGAAACAATGGTTAAATCAGAATCTTCTTTTCTAATATAGAGTGTAGACTCGCTGATACATTTTTTAAAACCTAAGCTCAGAAGATGAGCATCAATTCTGCTATACCAAGATCTAGGAGCTTGTTTTAAGCCATACAATGCCTTCTTTAGAAGGTACAATTTGTCTTCTTTGCCTTTGATAGAAAAACCTTCAGGTTGTTCTACAAATATTTCTTCTTCAAGGTAGCCATTTAGGAAAGCTGATTTCACATCAAGCTGGTGTATCTTCCATTCCCGTTGAGCTGCTAAAGCTAGCAACATTCTTATCGTATCCAAACGGGCGATAGGAGCAAAAGTTTCTGAAAAATCTACTCCAAACATTTGTGCATACCCTTTTGCAACCAGCCTGGCCTTGTACTTGTTTATGGAACCATCAGGATTGAGCTTGGTTCTATAAACCCACTTGACTCCAATAGCCTTCTTGTGCGATGGTCTGTCAACCAGCTCCCATGTGTTGTTCTTTTCTATCATTTTGAGCTCCTCTTGCATTGCATATCTCCATTTTTCATCTTTAGCAGCCTCCATAAATCCTCCTGGTTCTAAAATTGCAACTTTACACCTTTGATATATATCAGAGAGTGTTCTTGTGCCTCTAACAGGTACATCGTCAACATCTTCACCTAGAAATTCTAGATTTTTTTGCTTTTCATCATCTTGCCAGCTCCAGGTGTCATTTTCCACAAACTTAACATCCCTGCTAACAATGATTTTGTCATTTTGAGGTTGATAGATCCTATAAGATTTTGAGAGACTGTTGTATCCTACAAAAATTCCAGCTTCAGCCTTCTTATCCAACTTATCTCTTTTCACCTGAGGTACATAAGAAAAACAAAGACAACCAAATATTTTTAGATTTGTTAGCAAAGGTTTGTAACCAAACCAAGCCTCAAATGGCGTCTTCTTTTGCAAGGCCTTAGTTGGCTATCTGTTAAGCAGAAATACTGCAGTTTTGCAGCTTCAACCCAAAATTTCTTTGGCAGTTCTTTCTCATGGAGCAAACACCTTGTCATCTCCATTAGCGTCCTATTTTTTCTTTTCACTACTTCGTTTTGTTGGGGAGTATAGGGTGTTGTTAGCTTCATCTCAATTCCTGCTTCATTACAAAACTTGTTAAATTTTTCTGAAGTATACACGGTTCCATTATCTGTTCTTATCACCTGAATTCTGCAACCACTCTGATTTTCCACAAAAGCCTTGTATTTCCAGAATACATTAGCGACCTCAGATTTATAATTCAAAAAATAAATCCAATAATATCTGGTGCAATCATTAATAAAGGTAATATAGTACATACTACCCTTTAAAGATGGTGTTTTCTGAGGTCCGCCTACATCCGTGTGAATTAGTTGCAGCTTCTGATTTGCCCTCCATGATGAATTCTGAAAAGGCAACCGTATTTGCTTCCCATACTGACAAGCTTCACAAGCAGGTAGGTTCTTCTCAAGGCTTGGAAGACCTTCTGCTAGTTGATTTTCTTTCATGAAGAGCATAACATCATGATGAAAATGTCTGAGTCTTTTGTGCCATAGTTCTGAGTTATTTTCCAACTAAATAACTGTTGCTTGCTCCTCGTCCAACAAGGCAAAACTTTTTCCTCTCATCTTGACCTTGAACATCTCTTTATTATCAGCATCCTTGATGACACATGCTTTTTCTTCAAACAACACTTTCAAACCATTTTCACGTAGCTGTCCAACACTTGAGAGGTTTTGATCAAGATCAGGAACAAAAAGAACATCAACTATAAATTTCAAACCTGTAAGGCTTTCAATTGCAACAGTTCCTCTACCTATCGCATCGAGATATTCTCCATTTCCAATTTTCACTTTGGAAATAAGAGGTATATCTAGATCTTTAAAGAGTTCTTGGTCGCTGGTCATATGATTTGTGCATCCACTATCAATTAACCATCTTTCAGAAGCGTTTTTGCTAGCAAAACAAGTTGCTACAAATAATTGCTCTTCTTGATATTGATTTACACAGGAACCTTAGCTTCTTCTTGTTGCAGTTGTGACTTGCATACCCTCTCCACATGGCCTAATTGACCACATTTGTTGCACTTGACATCTGGTCTCCACCAACACTTCTGTTGAGAGTGATTTGTCTTTTTGCAATGAGGGCAGGGCGGTTGACTTCCTCCCGGATTGTTGTAATTATTGCTTGGCCTCTGCTTCTTGTCCTTGTTCCTTCCTTTGTTTGACTCGTTGTTCTATGAATTAGATTGTAAAGCACCTTCAACAGGACCTTCTTTCATTAATCTCCTTTGCTCCAATGCCTGCAAAGCTTTAACAAGTTCTGCCAAGGTAACGCTTGACAGATCTTTAGAATTCTCTGAAGAAGAAATTGTGGCTTCATATTTCTCTGGAAGTGTAACAAGAATATTTTGAACAATTCTTTCATCAGCGAAATCCTTACCAAACAAGCTCACCTTGTTGGCCAAGTCGAGTAGTTGGTCTGCATAGTCTTTTATAGTTTCTGATTCTTTCATTCTCTTCATTTCAAATTCTCAAATCAGATTCATCACTTGCATATTTTGCACTCTTTCATTTCCTTCGTATTCTTTTTTGAGATACTCCCAAATTTCTGCAGCAGACTTCATTTGCATAATTCTGGTGAGAATTTAAGGGGATACTACAGAGAAAAGACAAGCTTTAGCTTTGGCTTTCCTTGTCTTATTCTCTTTGTGATGTTTCATCTGATTCATTGTTGGATTATCACCGAGAGGAGTTACTTCATAATCCTCTTCTACTGCTTCCCAGAGATCCAGCGCTTCAAGATGAACCGTCATTCTAATTGCCCAAGCTTGATAATTCTCACCATGGAAGAGTGGTGGAGTTAATAAGCTTATTTCAGAATTCATTTTCTATAAAGTATTTAAGATAGTAGTTCAAAGAAAGGTTTATATGGTTCACTCTCTTCTCACAGGTCCCTCAAGATGGCAATGCTCTGATACCAATCTGTAGGAGAATAATAGATATTGACTAAGAAATAAAAGAAAAGATAACAAGGTTAAGTTGCATTTTTGTATTGAAATAATGACTGCAATATAAATACATGAATTCATAACTTTAAAAGCTAAAGAAAAAGAGTAAAATAAGCTAACATTATCTCCAATAACTAAAGCCTAAAATATAGCAACTTACTAATCAGATTCTGCCAAATACTGCAGCCTTATTTATCTGAACTTAATCCTACTTTTAAGCTATATATTGATACAACAGAAAGTGGAACTAATCTCCAGGTTTTGAGGCACCACTTTCAACACCTTATGCAACTTTTCCTATTTCATTCCTAGAACATACAAATGACTCGACATGTTCCTAATGGATAATAAGCAAAATCTAACTCTTGAAAATTAATAGTCCCCATGTCAAAGTATTCTCCTAAAAAAAGGCATGGAGTGTCATTTTATATTTTTCAAGTGTTACATATAGATCTACATGTTACCTTCTGGTTTTTCGGTAATAGGATAGGAAAATCATTTTAAATATGAAGATTAATGTGGTCTACATAGAGCTTTTAATGTTGCATGGCATATTTTCAATACTTCTAAGAAAATGGATGTTAATTTGAAGATGAGGAGACATGAATATTAAGTTTGAATTGAAGGCAGTATTGAGCTTTGTGTCTCTCCAAGAATACTTTATATAGAGAGTCAACAACAATAATTTATAGGGTGTTAGGTACGTTTCACTCTTGAGCTCAACAAATACATGTTAATTATGCATTAAAATCATATACTTCCGGAGAGGCCGTGTCTGTTTTGGAAAAAATTACAAGGGCTTCCTAAATTTTTTCATGGTTTACTCTAGTTATGGCTATTGTATTGAAATACCTGATGCTCATGTACGTTAGTCGTGAACTCTCCCGAAAATTATCTATTTGTATCTTTGTGTTTGCACATAGTACTGAGAGGTAGTTATGGAGGTCCTCTCTGTGCCACAAAACACAAAAGTAAGAAATTTCGAAGCTAATGCTAAACCTGTTATAGTAAATTGTGCCTTTCTTTTGTTGAATTATATGAGCTTTCAGTTCATCAAGTTTATTTGCTTGTTACATGTAAAGGTTCATTACAAATTGGAATTGCGACAATTCATGAACATGCTTAATAGATTGGTACCTGGGCTGTTGTATGAATTGGAATTGCGACAATTCATGAACATGCTTAATGGATTGGTACCTGGGTTGTTGTATGCCTCAAGGGCTCTCGAGGAAGTACACGTACCACGAGGCCAACTTCCTCCAGGAATTAATGATTTTGTGGTCATTGTGGGGGGATATAATGGCTCTTTATGGATGCCATCCTTGGATTCCTACTTTCCTTCGCACGATTGTGTGGAAACACTTAGCCAAATGACCTTTCCAAGATCGCATGCGGAGGCAGTGAAATTAAATGGTGAACTTTTTGTACTTGGTGGGGTGCATAATAATGTGTATTTCAATACAGGTATAAGAATTGAGGTTGTTCCTTCGCCTATTTTTGTATGTTTCCAAAAGAAATGTGTTGACATTACTTGCTCATTTCTAGTTGAATCGTACAATCCATTGAGAAATCAATGGAGTCAACAACCTTCATTGAATGAGAAGAAGGGGTGCTGAGCTGGAGCTTCTTTGAATGACAATTTTTTTGCTTTTGGTGGTGGAAATGGTGTTCAATGTTTTTCAGAGGTAGAAAGTTTGACTTGAACCTTGGACATTGGATCTCTGCTCAGTCAATGATGCAAAAGGTATCATCCAGTTAATTACAATTTATGGTGTTGTACATGACTTATTTGAGTTGGTATCACCAAGCATGTTGCTCTGTTAATGAGAAAAGTGTGCGTCTTTTTCTTAGATAAGCTGGAAGCAATATATTCTGAAGTTTGCTCAATTCAACTGATATGTTTTTTTTTTTTTGCATATATTGCAGCGGTTTGCTCCAGCAGCAACAGATATTAATAGTGCTATATATGTTGCTGGTGGTTATGATGGGAAGGCTTATACGAAGTAAGAATTAGTGTTGTTGCTAACTTGTCTTCCTTAAGGCTCAGCTTCCTGTGATTTTCCAGTAATTCATTTTATTTAGCCGTTTGTTGCATGCTTCAAATCATATCCACTTTCGTATGTGCCATATCTTTTATGAAACATCTGTGCCCTTTTTTTCCAGGATAAGTCCTTGTATGTGTTTTATATATCCAGCTTTTAGAAATTCTGTTTCATGACAACCCTGTTATCTTATGTAGGAAGGTGTAATTGTGTAGGTCATATCCCATTTAGTTTTTCATAGCTGGTCAAGTAAGGTGGATCTTTTGTTTCACTTTTTTCATGTACTTCTCCCAATCATTTCTAGACTCATGGTTCATGGTCACCTCTTTGGCCTGCCAGGCGGTGGGGGCATTGTGCTGCAGGTAGCTGTCAAACCCACATTGGGATACTATATATATAACTATTAGTACGTAATATATTTATAGATATGTGTGTCTGTGTTCTTTTTAGATTGAGTAAGCTGGGTTGTATCAGTAGTAAAAGCCGAAATAAAATCTAGATTATCAATTTTTTGTATAATATAAATAACATCATACACTTTAAAGAAACTAGGATTGCATTTCTCTTAATTCCAAGAGTTCTCTGTGAATACCTAAATAGTGAAGCATTCATTGATGTTAGGGAAGTCATATACTCTGCTTGACACACAATTTTCCCCAAATGGTATTATCAGCTCTTAGTTAGAAGGTAACTATATATGAGGTTTTGCTTTCCGTGGTGTAATTTGAACCCATTTAAACAATTATCACATCTTTTTGAAATTCCGCCTGGTCTTGCTCGGAACCGCATGAGTCACTTCAAACCCAATATGGACCGGTGGACCTGGTACTCCCAACCCGGTCACGGACTGGCCGAGTTCCATAATCAGTGAACTGACCCGGCCCAGTGCCACCCTTTGACTTGACAGAAAAGATGTAACTGATAATTCTTCTCTGCTCTCTTTATAATTACTAGAGGTCAGATATGGTTTGCCTTTTGGTTTCAATGGGTGCTTCATACCATGGTTTATTGGGTGTGGATGTATGACCATACGTCACTTTTACCTAATAAATAATAATGACACTTTTGTCTAGATTCTGTTTGGAGTGCATTTATTTCTGACTGTCATATTTGGTTCTACACTTAGATCTGTTGAAAGATTTGACCCGAGGGAACATACATGGACTACAGTGGGATGCATGAAAACGAGGAGGGGATGCCACTCTTTGGTTGCCTACAATGAGAATTTGTAAGTCTATTTCTGTTAGAAGCCTATGTTAGATATGTTAATTTTACCATTGAACTATTTTAACTGTGTTTCATGGTCCTCAAATGATTGTTAATGGGTGGACAGTCACTTTGTCCTTAGCAAGTTTTTCTATTGCAGGTTTAAGGTAATGGATGGTACGAGAAGTATTTGGGAGGGTAAAGGTGGTAGGATCGAGCTCAGTGACTATTAACTGATTTTGTATTTTATTGCCCTATTACCAGTAGTTACCGGACCTTAGAAGGTCCTGATTTCATGTTTGTACATTGTGTTTGAAGATGATTATATCCGGACATACAAGTTTATTCTCGCAGATATTCCTTGGGTGGTTATGATGGAGAGAAGATGGTTTCATCTGTTGAGATACTTGATCCACGGTTTGGTTCATGGGTAATGGGAGAGTAGATGAACAGTCCCAGGGGTTACTCTGGAGCAGTTGTGATCGGAGGAAAAATATTTGTAATGGGGGGGGGGGTAAACGATCAAGAGGAAATTCTAAATTCGGTATATTACTTTAAGCATTTATCACTTCCACCTTGGTTTAGAATATTTATCCAATCTTTGCCTTATAAGTTGCCTGCAATTCATGGCAGGTTGAATGCTATGAAGATGGCCATGGTTGGCAGATGACTAACTCGAGGACTTTAGGGAAGAGATGTTCTTCTCTGCCCTCGTCTTGTGAGTTTGGGAAGAATATCTCAACGTTTTGGTGCTAATAAATGTAATGTATTGTCATATAGTATGACACAGGGTAATGACTTCACTGCACATATTGCTGATCCAAATCTGTAAATGATTAGTATATATAACTAGTGTCTAGTGATATATACACTGGTACACAAGTAGTGCTAAGCTCATGTGTGACTGTCGTCTTAAACTCCATGCTTTTGCCGCTTCACTGAAATTCTGTTATACAATATTTGCTATGTTAAGATGTTGTCGATCGGTTCTAGTGGAACATATTATGATCTTCTCATAGTTGAGAAGATGTCCTTGTGGTGGGACACTATTAATCTTTTGTTACTTCTCAGTTAAATATATTTATTTGCATATGTAAAAATGGAATTCTCCACATCTATTTTGTAGTGTTAAGATGAAAGTAAAAATAGTGTTACTAATGATGAACCCAAGGCCCTGGTAATGACCCCTGTTACATACCCGACACATATCTAGTAATAGATTTGATCATTTGGTGGAAGAAACCGCTCCTAGCTCGCTGCCAAAAGTGCATATTAATTCTTTATTCAAAGAAAAAAAGACAATCTTTGATGACCAGTATAAGTATCTAGATAAAGATGACAATACTTCTGATGGAACTGTTTAACACTTGATACAGTTCTTTGGTGAAACTCTTATTCTTATTGATGCCGATATTGTGCAAAAGGATATTGATTATTTGTGTATGCAAGGATGTTTATCACCTAAACGACCAAAGAAAAATCCTACTATCGGAAATCAAAAGAGAAAATTAGGGGTGTCAAATGGATGGATTGAAATAGAAATTGGATTGTGTCATGATCCGTCTAAATTTTCTTTGGGCTCAGATAGCTAAAAACTGGATTGAGCCATGACTTGCTTAATCTCAATAGTTTTAAGGAAAAACTATCTAACTAGAAACACACACCCTACCATATATACTAACATTACCTCTATTTTCAAACAATTACATATACTTATCACTTTTAATATTTATACCATATATTTTAAAAGATACAATAAGATACATAAATCCCTTAAAACTAAGATTATTTAATTATCTTTACACTTAAACATCAAAATTAACGGTCTAATTATAATTAGTATTTTTTCTCTCCCATCAACCGTTTTCCTCTGTCAATCCCTTACTCTAACAATATCTCTACTCCCCCACTCCCACGTCCTCCACCACCCCCACCATTTTTCTCTTTCTTCAACCTATCAATACATGTTTCGTCAGTAATATATTACAACAAGCATTTTAATGGATTGTCTTACTAACTTTTTGTTTGACTATTTAAAATTGTTTTGTTGGTCCTCCAGACTAAATTTTGTTTGAATGGGCACAAAGAATTTTCAATGATGTTGCTTGCTGTCTTTATAGTTTAAAGTGTTAATAGAGTTTGATGGACCTCTATAGAAATAGGGAAAACTTGAATAGAAATAGTAGCAGGAATAGAATTGCAACACATATTTATACATTGATCACTTTTTTTAGATAGAATTATTCGAATTCCTAAATGATGACATGTCAATATTCTAAACAGATTTTGATAATGACAAAGTGAACCAGGTTCTCAAGAGAGGAAAAAAGAACAGAGAAAGTGCAGGAACTAGAAGGTTCTATTAAAAGGAGAAATTAACCTAGAGGAGAATTACTTTTCTTATAAGACCCAACTAGGATTTTATGCAATCCTATAAAAGGATAATTGACTCAATGAGAAAGGTGACTCTTGCATTCATAAAACGTGATTCCTAGCAAGAGCAAGCGACGATGCATAGAGAGAGAGCAGAACTGCAGAAGAAAGAAGAACTAGAGTTAAGTTTTCGTTTTGAAGTTAGAATATTGTCAATTCAACTTAGAGTCATTGTTTGGTGATAAGTATTTTAAGTTTGAAAGTAAGTTTATGAGAATTGTAAGAAGAAATGAGTTTGACTTTTTAGAAAGTAGAGACAACGGTTATAGTTAATCGTTAGAATTGAGATACTAAAGTTAGTCCATTAGATTATAGAGTTGTAATCTAAAATTGTTCTTTGAAGTTTTAGTGAGAAATTGTTGAAAGTCAATCAGTTGTAGGTCGTGATTTTCCCCCCTTGATCAAGGAGGGTTTCCATGATAAATTTCCTTATCGTTTCTGCTACATAGTCTTCTGCTACTATTATAAGAACCAGGTTCTTGTATTTGTTAGGTTGTTCAGGCTTCTTCACTAAAGACTCATGCAATAAATTGTGGGAACAATATTATTTATTTGTCTTTGTTACAATCAAATCTAAAATTGAGAAGAGAGAATGTATCACAATAGAGAGGCAAAAAGACTAGTTTGTGTGAATACGATTGAAAGTAATACTAAAATTTAGAAAATAATGTTGGTAAAATGATAAAGTACTATTACTTAATTACGAGTAAAATAGTAAATTTAATACAATCTTATTGGACTATCGATTTAACTATTAACCAAAATTATAAAATCAATAACTAAATCGATAACCCAATAACTTGATATCGATAAATCAATAATATTTTTTTCAATTCAATTTATCGATTAAATTGATTTTTACGCGCCCCAAACTTCATCCATGGTTGAAAGGGAAAATATAATTCTTTTTACGCAAAATTGGAGAGGAAAAATAATTTTCACTTATATATAAATATAAAATATATGACATAGTCACGTAGAGTATAATATTTATCATTAATAATTATTTCTTTTCGTGCAACTAATTACACTGTCGAGCATAGAGTCGGAAAGTGGGTGAAGAAATAGAAGTTCGTGGGCGGACATCTCAATGAAGATAGTACAGTAACATAACTCACCTCTCTACTAAGCTCACACATTTTCCATTTGCTATAAATTTCTCCTTCCCATTTTTCTCTCTCTCATATCTCTCCGATTTCTTCTTCGTTTGCCTCGGTCTCTCCGATCAGAGCTAATGGAGTCCGCCGCCGTTCTCCGCTCCTTCCACCGTAATCTTCTCTACCTATCTTTGTTTTCTAGATATACATTTTCAGGTTCTAATTGAATTGTTTTGTATTTTAATGTAGTTTTATCTGTGTGCGTCTGTAATAGTCGTTATCATGAAGGATATCGAGATTATGTTCTTAGATTAGATTCCTCATTGGCAAGAAGATCTGCTTTACTTTCTTATTTTCATCTCAGATCCGACATTGGTGTAAATGCATAAGTATGAGATTGCACGCGTATGAATTTTAGTTATTTATATTGAAGTGAGCTTTTAAAGCTTGTGGATATCTCTCTGTTTTCTTCTCTGCTAGTATTAGTTTTTGTGGCTAAAAATATGTGTTGTTAACTTAGTCGAGACTCTAAGAGGAACTTCAAACTAGTAGTTCTGGATTGATGAAGCTGCAAGGTGTTTTCGTGCAATTTACTTTCAGTTCTGCTGATTATAGGGACTTATGTAAAATTGAGTCAGAAAAACATGAGGTAGAGTCCTAATTAATGAGTATAAACTGACGTTGATTCACGAAAGGACAAAATATTATGTTCCTCCTTCTGTTTGAACGAAAAGAATGTCCAATATAATTTTAGAGACCAGAAGAATGATTCATTTGGATAAATTAAGAATCAATCTTTTGGCATTCAATGCATCCGGTTTTTCAATTATCTTACTGGTGCCAACCTGTTTTCTTGCATAAATAATTGCTAATAGTTCTGCTCTAGCTATCTGTTTTATGTGGGATATCCTCCAATGGCTCTAATCAATCTTTCTGTTATCCTACTTTATTGTTTCTGATAGATTCAGTTGGTACCACTTCCCATGTGAGGTCAATAATTGAAATGCCTGGCGTTATTCCAACAAATAGCATTGCCTTCTCCAAGCCTACTAAGTTGGCCTTAAAGGGCTCCTCAAATGGTGCAAGGCTCATGTCTTCTCCTAACAAGCACGGTAGATTGATACTGTCATGTGCAAAAGCATCTGAAACAACTGTGACAGCGAAATCTGGTGGTGAGTTACTTTGTTGTTGCACCAGGTGTAAATCAGTACTAGGGGCTAATATTTTCTAATTTCCATTTGGCTATTATATTGAATGTACATCTCATTCTTAGTTTATTTGATGTGCTAGTACTTTTTGATATCTACCATACCGTTGTGCTTGCAATCACCCTATAATTCATTCTCAGCAGTATGCAAATCTTCTATTGGAATCTAAAGCTTATCATTTTGGCATTTATCTGATCAAGAGTGGAAAGTAGTCTTCTGTCACATCTAACTTTTTTTGGACAAACTCCCTTAATCTGAATGAGCTTTTCTTGCAGATAGCAACCAAAAAGTGCCAACGGAGAGTAGTCCACTGCCAACAGCAACATTTCCAAAGGGTTTTGAGGTTGGTTTCTCTTGGGAAGTTAGAATGTTTTTACTGCCTTTTTTTTCTTTTTTCCTTTGTTATGGGTGCCGTAAGTACCTTGTGTTGATTATTTATCATTATATGCTTGATAACTTTTTGGCTTAATTGGTCCTTCTGTATTAAAGCATGAGTGTGGATTTTCTTTTATCACCATTTTCAAGAATCATGCAACTTCGGCCCGTCTTTATCGGGCATAATTTTGAACCTATGATTAGGTTATTAATTCTCATTTTCTGTATTGATTTAAAAATACTGCTCATGTTTGTGGTGAACCCATATCACCAGTGTCATTTTACTTAATTCTGGCAACCTAGTCAAAATCATGTCTTCTAGTCTTCAGTAGACAATTGTTGTAATGATGCTTTTTTTATACTGCTTTCTTATCTTCGACAGATTTCTAGACTAGTACTTTGCTTGCTGTGACTTTAAGCATGATTGTTTGTATGTTCTACTGATTTTTACCAGGCTCTGATCACCGAGGTGTGTGATGATACAGAGGTAGCTGAGCTGAAACTCAAGGTAAGCATTTCTTTTTCTGCTGGTGCATCCTTTCATGTATAGTGCATGATCACTCGACCTTTTTATTTGTTGGGGAGATTCTGAAATAGAAATATGGAACTATACTATAGAAGGGGATATAATACTAAAAGTGTAAGGAAGTTGGATTTGTCCCAAAGGGGAAGGTTGAAGCATGTTTTATCTTCAAATCCTCTGAAATTCCAGAGCCACTGAGTATGCATTATAGCTTTACCACTGTCACATGACCTGAAACTATCATATTGATTTTATTAGTCACTAATCAAACCTCAGCTTGGTTGCAATTTACATATTACTTATTTTACTACTTAACCAGTACCAAGACTTATAGCCTAGTGGTAACGGTGGGAGAGTACAAACAATAGGTGTGAGTTTGCTCCTTACAGTCTGTAGTTGGTACTAAGAAGTACAGATGTTTATCCCAACTGTTTTATTTTTTTTGGTGTAACATGGCCAATTGCAAATGATATAGAGGCCATGATAGATTTTTTGAGCTCATTACACAATACGTAATGGAGCAAACCCTTGTAAATTCCCCACAACACCTTCTGGTTTCTGGACTTTTAATACAAAACCTTTTAAATGATCAGAAATATGAGTTTAAATAAAGGTTGTAAAAATGTATTATGATTGTTAAAACAAGTATGGAGTATCTTGAGATGGTAAACTTTGCTATTTCAGAACTACCCATTTTGATCTGAAAAGTGTGATGGTATATTTGGTAAAAATTGGGTAAATTCAAGCATTGATTCCATACAACTCAACATACCTAGTAGAATCCCACGAGTGGGGTTGTACGCAGACCTTACCACTACCTTGTGGAGGTAGAGAGGCTGTTTCGAAACACCCTCGGTTCATGTGCAACAAATCTAAGTAAAAGAAGAAGAAAACAATGAAACAATCATAGTAGCAACTAGGGGTGTCAAAAATGAGCCAACTATAGATAACCCGCCCATAATTTTAAGGGTTGGGCTCAAGATAATTTGAGTTGAGTTCAATCTCAACCCATTCAAGCCTTAACCCATTTTAAGAAAATCCTCAAATGAGCCCAATTTAATCTCTAATTTCAACCTGTTTTAAGACTCTTTATTTGCATTGATGTAATGTATGTTCCTATTGAAGGTGTTAATTACCATCTATTTTATATCTTTTAGGATTTATCTATCCATTTGCAACTTCTTTTTTTAAATTTTCTTGAGTTGAAATTCAAATTGTGGTTATAAAACTTAAATAACAATATATTAAAATTATTGAGATTAAGCGGGTCAAATTGGGCGGGTCAGGACTCAACCCAGTTTCTATTGCAACCCATTTTAATATCTCTAATTCCAACCAATCCGCCCATTTGACACCCCTAGTAGCAACTAATAAGAAAAGCATTGAAGAGCCTACAAGAAAGGAACAATAGCAACAACAAAATAATGTGATAATCAAAACACAATAAATTACATATGATGATAGGTATCAAAAGCAAGAATTACAGGAATACGACTATTACTACACACCCTAACAAGCCTAAACCTTCAAATAACAGGACAACACTCCACTACCTACTACCTTCTACCCAAATCGTGACCTCCATACCTTCCTAGCATTGACGGCATAGGAATCAGAATTTCATATACAGTATTGATACATAGTGGAAGAAAAGAAGGAAATAAAGGTTCATATTGATGCTGAGAGTCTTGCAGGACTCAGCAATTCTGTACCACCAAGCTTGTTCTTATATTATACTGCAATGAGAAAAAATATAAGGTTGAAACATTTCTGCATGAAGAGTTGAAAGCTGCTCCTACAATACTACTGTTATACTGGAACTGTAGCAATTATCGTCCACATAGGTTTGTAGTTGTCACCAAAAACTGTGGAATGATCATGATAGTCAATTTTCTGATTTTCAGACAAACTTCATGTTGGTTTTGACATGACACATTGCCAGTGTAGAGAGTCACTTTTGTCGGTTTCTCTCGTAAATATTTATTTATTTTTTCTTGTTGAAATATATTTCAGAAAAATTATCTTCTGATATGTTCTGAAAGAAAAGGTTTTATGATTTCTACTGATGTTTGATTGGATATTGTGGCATTTATCATAGGTTGGAGATTTCGAACTGCACCTGAAACGGAACATTGAAGCTCCAATAGTGCCTGCGCCTGTTGTTTCTGCGCCACCACCACCACCACCTAGTGCAAGCAAACCATCCATTTCATCAACAGCTGCTGCTCCTGCAGCATCCCCAGGGAAATCGTCCTCAGGAAAGATCAGCCCATTCACAAACATTGCTGCTGAAAAATCAGCAAAATTAGCAGCTCTAGAGTCTACTGGAGCTAGTGGTTATGTTCTTGTATCATGCCCCACGGTATGTGTTACTTGACCTGTTAAACCCTTTTAGCATGTATCATGTACTATGTCAGCAACGGCTTCCACTTTTTCCCGACAGGTCGGTTCATTCCGAAGGGCCAGGACATTAAAGGGAAAGAAACAACCACCTGCATGTAAAGAGGTAATCCATCATAAATCCAACCCTCCGGATTATGTTCTGAACTTTATTCTTTTCGAAGGCTTTCATGTTATAGAGACAATCACCAACTTCTTTCTCCTAAAATTAGATTAGTGTCCTATTGTATCTCTTGACCTACTAGATGGTTGTAGGTTTAGTTCTTCAAAATAGTACATTTTGTTATGCTGAATAACTATCATGTCTAGATATTGGAAGGGATGAGCAGAGGACATCTAACTTGTGTATGCCTTGTGAGCATCATCATTTGTATGCTTAAAGATCTTAAGGATTGAGCGCCAGTGGTTTACTAGATCTTGGAACTCAGTAGACCTTTGACATATGCTTTTGTCTTCGACCTGATGCTCACGTACCATGATTAAACCTGACAGCTTTTTAGCTTAGCGCTTGAATTATGCATGTGTGGTTATGTGCAGGGTGATATTATCAAGGAGGGACAGATTATTGGCTTTTTGGATCAGTTTGGGACAGAACTTCCTGTCAGGGTAAGCCTTTTTTAAGGCAATTTTTTTGTTAAATTATCTGCTTTCAAGGTAATATTTGATGACCTTTTTCTTTTACTTTCTTATTTTTTTATTTGTTGAGCAGTCAGATGCGGCTGGAGAAGTCTTGAAAATCCTCTTTAATGATGGCGGTATGGGTCTTTCAACATTTTTTCTTTCTCCACCTTGTTTTACTCGTCAAGTTGTCGCAGCTGCAATTTCACCCTAAATTAACAATTACCGTGCATATGAGAAATTTAAAACCACAAAATTTGCAGTGAAATACAAGCACCTGGCACATTGGTAAATGTTGCGCTAATCTCCTAATATATAGGTGCTGCATATATATGTATTTGCCTGAGATCTTAATTGATGCCTGAGTGAGTTTTGCCCATTTTGCACATTATGATGGTTCTAATTAACCGAGCACACGTGGTTCTTAACTAACCAACTTAACTAAGCTGTTTGCCATTCCGCCCAGTATTATTGGCATATTCATTTGATGAATCTTTTGTCTTCCAAAAACATTTAAGTTATTTGATGTGGGTCTGGGCATGTATTTTAAATTTTCTAATGGTATCTACTGTGCTCTATTTTTTTGAAAACCTCAACTCACTGTTCGTTCACTCCATGGTGCTTTGCAGAGGCTGTTGGTTATGGTGATCCACTTATTGCTGTCTTGCCATCATTCCGTGGTATCAACTGAAATAGCTTTACACCTCTAGTTTTTGAATTCTTGGAGAGTACTAATGCTGCGGTTCTTGCCCTTGTCCTTGTATTTGGGTCAACTCTGTCATCTTGGACTCTCCTAACATCACTTGGGATGCAGTTTAGATGGTAACTGTAAGCTTTTTATTACAGGTTAATTCGGCTTTAGAACAATAAAAGATTGTCCGATCCAAGTTGAAAACTCTTTATTATTTTTTCTGGTTTGTATGATTTTGTATATTTATGTAACGCTGATGGCGTTATCAATAGGGACCAGAAAAGGGTATTAATGGTGGAGTTTGCAATTACTGCTTATTTTTAGGCGTGGTTGATTGGAACAACTCTAGATATTTTGCCATGGAATTCAACATGTTATTTTGGTTATCATTATTCTAACTTATTTTAGAAAAAATCACACCACATATATATTTAAGAGGCAATATTACGTGTTTTAAATCTACTTTTAAAATATTATTACTTATAACAGTTTAATTATGGGTTATAATATATCGCTTTTTATTTATAAATCAATTTAATTTTACTTTATTAAATAATTAGTCTTTTATAATTTTATTTTTATTATTAAATAATATATATATAGAGAATCTACCATAAACTCCTCAAATTGTTGTATTGTATACCAAATTGATTACATTATTATTATCAAATTACATCCCATTATAATGCCAAAAAAAAATCAAAATCGTACCATAAAACATTATAGATTGCCACACATGTTTGGAATTAGTAGTATTAAAAAAAATTATATAATTTTTTTAACCAGCAAACATACCAAATAATAATGGAGTACCAAATTATAACATTATTCATTTAAAAAAGAGAGGCCATGGAGTATACACATTTCATACATTTTTTAGGCACACTTTTCATACATATTTCATGCTAACATTATAACTATTTCATCCCATAAGTCGTAATTTTTTCACAGCAGAATCGTGCGAGTATAATACAAGAATAATACTAATTTTAACAATTACTTGTCATTTATTAGATAAACAGTATACGAAATTCATTCCAATATAATTTCAAAATCGTACAAAAATGGTATAACCAGTATACCAATTACAAATAAATTTTATGTAATTTTTTTTTACCAGAAACCTTAAAGTAAAAAAAAAATTCATACCAAAATCTATACCAATTTCAAACAAATTTTATGTAATTTTAAAAAAAGAATGCTCATACCAAAAACGTCATAATTAAATTCTATTATACACAAACAAAATCTGAAAATTTTCTTTCCAGTATCACTGTTCTTAATTTTTATTTTTTTACGCTTGATTAGTATAACAATACAAATAACGACTAATTACAGAAAACGAATTGGAACTAGTTGAGAGTAACAACTAATTACAGAAAAAATTGAGAAGAGAGAGAAACGTTTGAAAAAAAGAAAAAAATATATTTTTGAACGAAATTTAACTGCTTTGAGTTAAAAAAGAAAAATAAATATTCCTTTTTTTATGAATCTCCTAGTTTTATGGCACATATTAATTATCATTAATGAATTCAAATTAATTACTAATAATATATCCATTTTTACCTTATCTATTTTTCAAACAAATTAATTTTTACTGTTATTTTAAAATGTTAGAACATGCAATTTTTTATTGTTATAACTTGAAAAAAAAAGAATAATGTCATAACTTATAATTATTAGTCCTGTATATGTCAATTATAAAATTTTCACATTTATTTAGGGGTCGTTGGTAGAATGCATTAGAAAAAATAATGCATGCATTAATATCTTATTTGGTATACTTTTTTAATTTATGTATAAGCAATACACTCTTTTGGGTACAAAGCTATGTTAACTAATACATGTAAATTCATGATATTAGTAATGCAAAAAGTGATTTGATGCATGCAGCATGGTTAAAAATATAGTTGTTCAAAACATTTTCTACATTCGTTCCATCATATTAATGGATGATATTTTTTATTAATAAATAATTTTATTTTAGAAATTATGTAATGCATGTTATTTTTAATATATCAAAATAAACATTGCATAAGAAATAATCTTGTAACACCCCGCTACTAGAAAGGCTTAGAATTAGAAAGAAACCGTTTTTGGAAATAATCAAATTTGAAAAGTTTGAGAAATTTAAGCTAAGTATGAGTTTTTGGTCAACTTAAAACGACCGTAAATCCTGGCACAAGATGAGTTTAGGTGTGATACAAGATACCGTAGGAAATATCTCTGAATTATCTTTCCGCCGCCGCCGAGTTTGCTCATTTTCGAGTTCGTATGAGGGAGATATGCCCATTTGAAGTCGGGCTGTCTAGATAAGGAAAGTCAAAACTGGATTTTAGAAGGGTATTATGGTCTTTTCCATACCCAATTGATTTAATTCGTTTTTAGTGAATTAATTAGGGTCAAAACCCAATTCAGTTTGCACAATTGGAAATTCAGCCTAGGGTTTTAGAGAGAAGAACTCAAGAGAAAAGAGAAGATGAAAGTCAAGATTCGTCGTCTTCGTGAGGAAATGATTGCGGATTTCATCAAGAATTTGATCCTACGAGGTATGTGAGACTTTCATAACGTTGGGTTCGTTCACCCACGTGCCAAACATGTTTATTTCAGCGTGAAGTCATCCTAAAAAGATTGGAAGTTTGAATGTTCTTGATGTGTCTTCTTGAATTGCTTTCGTTCTTGAATTTGGGTTGAGATTGAGGAGTTTCTTGAGGTTATAGTGTTGTTTCCTTGAGTTGTTTAAGTTAGATTCTTGCGTACATATACTGGGTATCTGAATCTAAAGAGAATTTGAGAAAAAGAGTCGAGTTTAGGCGAATTGGGGTTGGAAAATGAAGAAGGAAAAAGTCGGGCGAATCTGGGTACCAGGTCCACGTCGCAGACCTGTTCCTCAGAATTGGGGAATTCTTCTCCGCGTCGCGGAGCGGTCACGGACCGTTCTGCATCAAAATTTATTTCGCGACCAAATATTTAAATGCATCTCCGCGTCGCGTACTTGCTTCCAGACAGTGATTTCTTGATCGTTTCTCATGTTTAACTATCTAAAAACACTCCTAAACATCATGAGATCTTTCCTATTGCAAATCACAATCCTTGAATCCATAAATTCAAATTCAAGGAAAGTTAAGAGCCAAGTCTAGAGAGTTCTTAGAGTCATTTCAAAAGTCTTTTACAAATGCTTTAACTTGTTTTAAGACTTGAGTTTTGAGTTAAGTAAGAATAACAAATGAAATTCATTTCTTCAAAAAGAGTATATGGGAACTAAGTATTCTCAAAGAGTAAATGTTTTCACATTGAAACAAGAGAGGAAACACCGATTTTCAAGAGAGCATTTGAGCTAGTTTTGAGTAATTATCTCAAACTACATAAAAAGTTTATGTTTTTAAACATATGAGCTGAGTATTTTGGCAGTAGAATTGAGCACCGATGTGGGAACGAGTTCATAACAACTCAACGTCTCCATAAACCATGTAGCCAACGTAGGTAGAAAGGGTCATGCTTTTTTGATGATTCCTTAGTGCTTTTTAGCATACACTAGTGGATCCACTTAGTTGAGGCGTTCTATATTCCGGCAAGTTATAGGATTCTGGCAGCGTGGGCGAGACGTTGTATCATCACATAACTCATAGTGATGGTTGTCGGTTAGAGAAACTCCCACAAAAGTATATTACTTTATTATATATATATATACACATTGAGTTGTTATTGTATTTTTTAAATACATTTGAGTTGGTACCTATTGTTTAAATGCTTTATATAAACTGCATCTTTACTGTTGTTTTATTTATGCATTGAGTTGAGTATCCATGAGTTGAGTAAAGCTGAGGTAAGTGTTTCTTTCAGAATTCAGTTCAAGCTTATGTCATGTTTAGTTTTCCCCTCGCATGCTCGTACATTCAATGTACTGATGCCATTTGGCCTGCATCGTTTTCTGATGCAGATACATGTAACCAGGATCCACATCCAATGCCTCGTTGATCCAGTCGAGCACTCAAAGTCAGTTGGTGAACCTCCAACTTTTCGGAGAATCCCCTTTTTTACTTTATTTCAGTATTTTCAGTTGTTAGGATGATCGGGGGTCTTGTCCAGACATCCCTCATAGTTTTAGAGGCTTCATAGACAGTTAGTTACTAGTTCTTTAGTCTTGCATTTAAGTTGTTTTGCTATAAGACTTGAGTTGCCACTTTGGCTAAGTTGAATGTTTATCCTTAAACGTTCTAAGTTTATTGAGACAGTTGTTTAAAAATGCATTTGATTTCTGTAATAATGTGTAAAGTCTTCCGAAGAGAGTCTAGCCAGGCCAAGGGTTCGCTTGGGGCCAACAATGGTTCTCGAGTGCCAGTCCCGCCTAGGGTGTAGGCTCGGGGAGTGACAAACTTGATATCAGAGCATAAAGTTCAAGAGTCCTAGTAAGTCTATGAAGCTGTGTCTGTAGAGTCGTAGTTATCAGTGTGAAGCGCGCCACATCTATAATTAGGAGGTTGCAATATTTAGGAAATTCGTTCACCTCTTTCATACTCATTTCGTGCGATAGAGTTCATCTCTATAAAGTCTCTTTCTAACTCGTGTTTGCACGTGTCTTTCAGTTGATCATGCCTCCACTCCTGCTAGGAGGATTGTCGAGGAACAAGGGGTACCTATTGTACCTGAAGTGCAACCCCAAGGAGAGGTCACCAATGCTGAGTTCAGGGAAGTGATCCGAATGTTAAGTGAAGCGGTGACCAATCAAGCTGGTCAGAGAGAGAACCGACGTGAAGTGAATGATACTTCAAGAATCCGTAGGATGAATCCTCCAAGATTCACTGGTTCAAACACTATTGAGGATCCGAAAAATTTTGTTGAGGAATTGCAGAAGGTGTTTGAGGTTATGCACGTTGCCGATGCGGAACGAGTGGAACTAGCTGCCTATCAACTGAAGAGTGTTGCTAGGATTTGGTTTGACCAGTGGAAGAAAAGAAGGGCTGATGATGCACCGGTTTTGAGTTGGGCTGTGTTCGAGAGTGCTTTCTTGGGGTGTTTCTTTCCCCCTGAATGAGAGAAGCCAAAGTACGGGATTTCCTTACCCTTAAGCAGGATTCACTAAATGTTCATGAGTACAGTTTGAAGTTCACCCAATTTTCCCGATATGCTCCAGAGGCGGTTGCGGATATGAGGAGCAGGATGAGTCTGTTTGTTGCTGGATTGTCTCATCTGTCAAGTAAGGAGGGCAAGACAGCTATGCTGATAGGGGACATTGACATAGCGAGACTTATGATTTATGTGCAGCAGGTTGAGGAAGAGAAACTGAGGGATAGATAAGAATTCAGAAACAAGAAGGCTAAGACAGAGAATGAGTCCGGGCAGCAAAGAAGCAACGTGAACCGTCCTTTCTTTCAACATAAGGAAAAGAGACCTGCTCCATCATCTGCTAGTGTACCTGCACCAAGGAAAAAAAGTGAGTATAATAGTCAGAATTCACAGAATTTCAGGGCTAGACCTGCTCAGTCTCAGGGTAGTGTGGCACAAAGAGGTAATTGGGCTCCTGCATGTGCTAAGTGTGGTAGGAACCACCCAGGTAAGTGTCGCGATGGCTCCACTGGTTGTTTCAAGTGTGGTCAAGAGGGTCACTTCATGAAAGAGTGCCCTAAGAACCGGCAATGTAATGAGAATCAGGGAAATAGAGCCCAATCTTCATCAGTTGCTCCACCAGACAAAGCTGCATCTAGAGGAGCTACTTCAGGGGCATACGGAGGAGCAAACCGTCTTTATTCTATCACTAGTCAACAAGAGCAAGAAAATTCACCAGATTTTGTCACTGGTATGATCAAAGTCTTTACTTATGATGTTTATGCTTTACTAGATCCAGGAGCGAGTTTATCTTTTGTGACCCCTATGTTGCAATGAATTTTGATGTTCTTCCTAAGCAACATCTTGAGCCCTTCAGTGTTTCTACACTTGTTGGTGAGTCTATTCTAGCTGAGAGAGTCTATCGTGATTGTACCATTTCCGTCAATCACAAGAGTACCATGGCTGACTTAGTTGAGTTAGATATGGCAGATTTTGATGTCATTCTAGGTATGGACTGGCTTCATGCCTGTTATGCCTCCATTGATTGTAGAACTCGAGTTGTTAAGTTTCAGTTTCCTAATGAGTCAGTTATTGAGTGGATGAGTAGTTCAGCAGTGCCTAAGGGTCGTTTCATTTCGTACCTTAAGGCGAGAAAGTTAGTTTCTAAGGATTGTGTCTATCACTTAGTCCGAGTTAATGACTCTAGTGTTGAGACACCTCCTATTCAGTCAGTTCTAGTAGTAAAAGAGTCTCCAGAAGTCTTTCCAGATGATCTACCCGGAGTCCCCCCTTAGAGAGAAATAGACTTCGGTATAGATATTTTTCCCGATACTCGTCCTATATCCATTCCGCCATATAGAATGGCTCCAGCAGAGTTGAAAGAGCTAAAAGAACAGTTGAAAGATCTCCTTGATAAGGGTTTTATTCGACCAAGTGTCTCACCTTGGGGTGCTCCGGTCTTATTTGTGAGGAATAAAGATGGTTCTCTTAGAATATGTATAGATTACCGTCAGTTAAACAAGGTTACTATCAAGAATAAGTATCCTCTTTCGAGAATTGATGATCTCTTCGATCAACTTCAGGGTGCTTCTTATTTTTCTAAGATAGACCTCAGATCTGGCTCCCATCAGTTAAGAGTAAGGGAATGTGATATTCCAAAGACAGCTTTCAAGACCCGTTATGGTCATTATGAGTTTCTGGTCATTACGTTCGGTTTAAGTAATGCGCCAGCAGCGTTCATGGACATTATGAACAGAGTATTCAAGCCTTATTTAGATATGTTTGTCATCGTATTCATTGATGACATTCTAATCTATTCGAGGAAAGAGAAAGATCATGCTAGTCATCTCAGAGTAGTCCTCCAAACTTTAAAGGATAAGGAGTTATATGCTAAGTTTTCTAAATGTGAATTTTTGCTTGAGTCTGTGGCATTCTTAGGCCATATTATTTCCGGTGATGGAATTAGAGTTGATTCTCAGAAAATAGAGGCAGTGCAGAATTGGCCTAGACCCACATCTCTGACTGACATTAGGAGTTTCTTGGGATTGGCTGGCTATTATAGAAGGTTCATCGAGGGATTTTCATCTATTTCATCTCATTTGACTAAGTTGACCCAGAAAACAGTTAAGTTTCAATGGTCGGAAGCTTGTGAGAAAAGTTTCCAGGAATTGAAAAAGAGGTTGACTACTCCCTCATTATTGACCTTACCAAAGGGTACGCAAGGCTTTGTTGTATATTGTGATGCGTCCAGAGTTGGTTTGGGTTATGTGTTAATGCAGAATGGTAAAGTTATAGCTTATGCCTCCAGACAACTGAAAGTTCATGAGAAGAATTACCCAACCCATGATCTAGAGTTGGCTGCCGTAGTATTTGCTTTGACAATATGGCGTCATTATATTTATGGTGTTCATGTGGACGTGTTCACTGATCACAAGAGTCTTCAGTACGTGTTTAGTCAGAAAGAGCTTAATCTGAGACAGCGAAGGTGGTTAGAGTTACTCAAGGATTATGACATGAGTATTCTTTATCACCTAGGTAAGGCCAGTATTGTTGCTGATGCCTTGGTGTAACATCTAACATTCAGCTCAAACACCCAACAAGCAATATATAACACAACAAGTCAACTTAAAATAAATGCCAAGAAAGGATTAGTACCTTAATTTGGAATTTCTCCGGACTCAAAGAGATGTGGGTATCTCTTCTTCATGTCCTCCTCAGCTTCCCAAATAGCTTGCTACTTCCTTGGTCCTCAACTTGCGAATCTGGCGATCTAGAATCTGAACATGAATCTCCTCATAAGATAAGCTATCCTTAATACAAATATCTTCAGTAGGTATGATAAGTGAAGGATCGCCCATACACTTCTTTAATATAGAAATGTGAAATATTGGATGGACCGCTGCTAACTCTTGCGGTAGCTTCAATTCATAAGCCACGTTACCGACCCTCTTGGATATTATGTAAGGACCAATATATCGGGGACTAAGCTTTCCCGTCTTATCAAATCTCATAACACCCTTAATGGGTGAAACCTTCAAATAAACCCAATCATCTACTTCAAACTCTAAGTCTCTTCTCCTAACATCCGTATAGGAATTCTGACGACTCTGCACTGTTTTCAATCTCTCTTGAATAACCTTTACTTTTTCCATAGCTTGATGAACTAAGTCTAGTCCTATCAACCCAGCTTCACCAACCTCAAACCATTCGATAGGAGATCTGCATCTTCTCCCATAAAGAGCCTCATAAGGAGCCATCTGGATGCTAGAGTGATAACTATTGTTGTAAGCAAACTCTATAAGAGGTAGGTGATCATCCCAATTACCCTTGAAATCAATCAAACAAGTCCTCAAAATATCTTCTAAAGTTTGAATTATGCGCTCTGCTTGACCATCAGTCTGAGGATGAAAAATAGTACTCAAGTTCACCTTTGAACCCAAACCTTTCTGGAACGACTTCCAAAATTGCGTAGTAAATTGTGCACCTCTATCTGAAATTATCGACACTGGAACTCCGTGATGTCTAACTACCTATTGAAGATATAACTTGGCATAATCCTCTACTGAATGGGTAGTCTTTATCGGCAAAAAGTGGGTTGATTTCGTCATTCGATCTACAATCACTCAAAAGGAATCATGCTGCCTGCGAGACCGTGGCAAACCAGTAATAAAGTCCACATTGATCATCTCCCACTTCCATTCCAGAATTTCTATATTCTGAGTCATACCACCGGTCCTCTGGTACTCTACCTTAACTTGTTGGCAATTCATACACTTAGCAACGAACTCTGCAATTCCCTTCTTCATACCACTCCACCAATAGACTTCTCTCAAGTCACGATGTCATTGTGGAACCCGGATGAATAGAATATCTGGAGCTATGAGCTTCCTCCATAATCCTCTTTTGAAGTTCATCCACCTTTGACACACACAATCTACCTTGATACCTCAATACACCATCTCCCCCTTGTTCAAAAGCCATCACTTTTTGCTTATGAACATTTGCCTTCAACTCAAGCAAAATAGGATCTTGGTCTTGTTTCTCTTTCACTTCGGACACTAATGATGATTCAGCCCCATTCATCACCACCACTCCTCCTTCATTGGAATCCATTAAACGAACTCCCAATCGCGCAAGTCTGTGCACATATTTAGCTAACTCTTTCTTGTCTTCCTCAACATGGGCAGTACTACCCATAAACAATCTGCTCAAGGCATCAGCAACAACATTAGCCTTACCTGGATGATAGAGAATACTCATGTCATAATCATTGAGTAACTCCAACCACCTCCTCTGTCTGAGATTAAGCTCTTTCTGACTAAACACATACTGAAGGCTCTTATGATCGGTGAACAAATCTACATGGACGCCATAAAGATAGTGATGCCATATTTCCAAACTTAATACTACAACAGCCAACTCTAGATCATGGGTTGGGTAATTCTTCTAGTGAATCTTAAGCTGTCTGGAGGCATAATTTATAACCTTGCCATTCTGCATTAACACACAACACAAACCGACTCTGGACACATCACAATATACCACAAAACCTTGCGTACCTTCTGGTAAGGTCAATACTGGGGCAGTAGTCAACCGTTTTTTTTAATTACTGAAAACTTTTCTCACAAGCTTCGGACCATTGAAACTTAATTGTTTTCTCAATTAACTTGGTCAAAGGAGATGAAATAGATGAGAACCCCTCGACGAACCTTCTATAATAGCGAGCCAATCCGAAGAAACTCCTAATGTCAGTTGGAGACGTGGGTCTAGGCCAAATCTGCACTACCTCTATCATTTGAGTGTCAACTCAAATTCCATCACCAGAAATAATATGGCCTAAGAATGCCACAGACTCAAGCCAAAATTCACACTTAGAGAATTTAGCATATAACTACTTATCCTTAAGGGTTTGGAGAACTATTCTGAGATGACTAGCATGATCTTTCTCATTCCTCGAATAGATTAGAATGTCATCAATGAATACAATAACAAACATATATAAATAAGGCTTGAATACTCTGTTCATAAGATCCATGAATGTTGCAGGAGCATTAGTTAGGCCAAAAGACATAATCAGAAACTCATAATGACCATCGCAGGTCCTGAAAGTTGTCTTAGGAATATCTGTTTCTCTTACTCTCAACTGATGATAGACAAATCTGAGGTCTATCTTACAAAAAAAAAGTGGCACCCTGAAGTTGATCAAAGAGATCATCAATTCTCGGAAGAGGATACTTATTCTTAATAGTAACCTTGTTCAACTGACGATAATCTATGCACATTCTAAGAGAACCATCTTTCTTTCTCACAAATAAGACCGGAGCGCCCCAAGGCGACACACTTGGTCAAATAAAACCTTTCTCAAGAAGATCTTTCAACTGCTCTTTTAACTCTTTCAACTCTGCTGGAGCTATTCTATATGGAGGAATAGAGATAGGATGAGTGTCGGGAAGAATATCTATACCGAAGTCTATTTCTCTCTCAGGAGGGACTCCGAGAAAATCATCTGGAAAGACGTCTGGAAACTCACTAACAACTGGAACTGACTGAATAAGAGGTGTCTCAACACTAGAGTCATTAACTCGGACTAAGTGATAGACACAACCCTTGTAAACTAACTTTCTCGCCTTAAGGTACGAAATAAAATGACCCTCAGGCACTGCTGAACTACTCCCCCACTTAATAACTGGCTCATTAAGAAACTAGAACCTAACAACTCGAGTTCTACAATTGACTGAGGCATAACAGGCATGAAACCAGTCCATACCTAGAATGACATCAAAATCTACCATATCTAACTCAACTAAGTCAGCCATGGTATCCTTGTGATTGACGGAAATGGTACAATCACCATAAATTCTCTCAGCTAGAATAGACTCACCAACAGGTGTAGAAACACTGAAGGGCACAAGAAGTTGCTCAGGAAGGATATTAAAATTCATAGCAACATAAGAAGTCACAAAAGATAGACTCGCTCCTGGATCTAGCAAAGCATAAACATCAAAAGTAAAGACTTTGATCATAGTAGTGACAACATCTGGAGAATTCTCTTGCTCTTGGTGACTAGTGATAGCATATAGATGGTTTGCCCCTCCGCCAGTCCCTGAAGTAACTCCTCTAGGTGCAGCTCTATTTGGTGGATCAACTGAAGAAGATTGGGCTTTAGTGCCCCTATTCTCACCGTTCTGCCTGTTATTAGGGCACTCTTTCATGAAGTGACCCTCTTAACCACACTTGAAGCAACCAGTGGAGCCATCGCGACACGTTCCTGGGTGGTTCCTACCATACTTAGCACATGTAAGAGCCCAATTACCTCCTTGTGCCACACTACCTTGAGACTGTGCAGGTCTAACTCTGAAATTCTGTGAATTTTGATTAGTGAACTCACATCTGTTCCTTGGTGCGGGTGCACTAGCAGATGATGGAACAGGTCCCCTTTGCTTATGTTGGAAAGATGACCAGTTCGCATTACTCTTCTGCTGCCTGGACTTATTCCCTGATGTCTTTTCCTTCTTGTTTATAAACTCTTCTCTATCCCTCAGCTTATCCTCATCAACCTCCTATCAGTATAGCTGCCTTGCCCTCTTTGCTTGACAAACGAGACAACCCAGCAACGAACAAACTCATCCTGCTCCTCATGTCAGCAACCATATCCGGAGCATAAAGGAAAGTTGGGTGAACTTAAGGCTGTACCCGTGCACACTAATAGATTTCTGCTTAAGAGTAAGGAATTTTCATACCTTTGCTTCTCTCAGTTCCCGGGGAAAGAAACTCCCCAAGAAGGCCTCCTTAAACATAGCACAACTCACAAGTGGTGCACCTTCAACTCTACTCTTCTTCCATTAATCAAACCAGATCCTAGCGACACCCTTCAATTGGTATGCAGCTAGTTCCACTCTCTCAGCATCAACAACATGCATAATCTCAAAAACCTTCTGAAGCTCTTCAACAAAGTTTTCTGGATCCTCAGTGACACTTAAACCAGTGAAGCTTGGAGGATTCATCCTGAAGAACTCACGGATCCTAGAAGTATCAGCCACTTCCTGTCGATTATCTCTTTGTTGCCCAGCTTGGATGGTCACAACTTGGCTCAACATCCGAATCGCTTCACGAAACTCAGCATTGGTGACCTTTCCTTGGGGTTGCACTTCTGGTGCATTAGGTACCCCTTTACCCTCACATTCCTTCTAGCCAGACGACCTCAGACAGCTCTTCGTGGAGGCATGATCTGAAAGATACGCGCAAACACGAGTTAGAAAGAAACTTTTATAGAGCTAAAATTTATCGCACGAAATGAGTATGAAAGAAGTGAGATAGTTCCTAAATGTTACAGCCTCCTAATTATAGATGTGGCGCGCTTCACACCGATAACTAGGACTCTACAGACACGTCTTCATAGACTCCCTAGGACTCTTGAACTCTGTGCTCTGATACCAAGTTTGTCACTCCCCGAGCCTACACCCTGGGTGGGACTGGCACTCGAGAACCATTGCTGTCCCCAAGCGAACCCTCGGCCTGGCTAGACTCTCAGCGGAAGACTTTAAGCATTCATAAGATAAATCAAATGCAACTTTACTCAACTGTCTCAAAATAAACTTAGAATGTTTTAGAAATAAAAATTCAACTAGCCAAAGTGGCAACGCAAGTCTCAACATAAACGGAATGAAAATGAAAAGACTAATGAACTATAACTATTTGTCTATGAAGCCTCTAATACTATCAGGGATGTCGGGACAAGACCCTTGATCATCCTAACAATTGAAATGACAAAGCAATACAAAAGGGGATCCTCCGGAAAGCAAGGAGGCTCACCAAATGACTCTGAAATTCTCAACTGGATCAACGAAGCGCTGGATGTTGATCCTGGTACCTGTATCCGCATCATAAAATGATGCAGGTCAAATGACGTTAGTACATTGAATGTACGAGCATGTGAGGGTAATTCTAAATAATATGTAAGCTTGAACTGGAATCTGAAAGAAACACTTACCTCAGCTTTACTCAACTCATGGATACTCAACTCAATGTAGAAATAAAACAACAATAAAGATGCAGTTTATATAAAGTATTTAAAATGGTAGATAACATCTCGAAGTACTGGAAAATACAATAATATCTCAGTTGTATATAAGAATACAAAAATAAACTCTGTTTGGGAGATTTTCTAATCGACAACCATCACTATGAGCTATGTGATGATACAACGTCTCGCCCACGCTGCCAGAACTATCCTATAACTTGCCGGGATATAGAACGCCTCAACTAAGTGGATCCACTAGTCTATGCTAAAAAGCAATAAGAAATCATCTAAAAAGTATAACCCTTTCTACCCACGTTGGCTACATGGTTTATGAGGACTTTGAGTTATCTGAACTCGTCCCCATATCGGTGCTCAATACTACTTCCAAAATGTAACTAGCTCATATGTTTAAAAACATAAATATTTCTCTGTGGTTTGAGATTATTACTCAAAAATATATCTCTTAAAAGAGATGTAACTCAAAACTGCTCATGAAAACTCTTTTGGAAATCAGTGTTTCCTCTCATCTTAAATGTGAAAACATTTACTCTTTGGGAATACTTAGTTCCCATTTATCATTTTTAAGAAAATGAACTTCACTCTTACTCTTACTTAACTCAATGCTCAAGTCTTAAAACAAGTTTAAAACAATTGTAAAAGACTTTTGAAATGACTCGAAGAACTCTCAATACTTGACTCTTAACTCTATCTTGAATTTGAATTATGAATTCAAGGTTATGATTTGTTATAGGAAGGATATCGTGATGATTAAGAATGTTTTTAGATAGTTAATCATGAGAAACGGTCAAGAAAACATTGTTTGGGAGCAAGTCTGCGACGCAGAGATGTATTTTAATATTTGGTCGTGAAATAGTTATTGAAATAGTGGAGTCTGTGTTCTCTCCGCGACGCGGAGAGGGATTTTTTCACTGGGGGAACAAGTCCGCGTCGCGGACTTGCGTGTCAATTTCTTCACGACTTTTTCCTTCTTCGTTTTCTAACCCCAATTCCCCTAGAATCGAATGATTTCTTCCTCAATCACTTAGATTCGAATACCTAAAAATAGTACACGATAATCTACTCAAAACTACCCTTGAAACACTAACACTTATCTCAAGAATTCATCAAAACCTCAACAATCAAGATTATGAAAGGTATTTCAAGAACACTAAACAAGAACTCAAATTCATCAAATTTAAGAAAATGAATTTCGCTGAAAATAACATGATTGGCGCGTGGGTGAACGAACCCAACACTATGTGAACTCACATACCTCTTTAGGGATCAACCCTTGGCGAAACGACCTTCCATTCTGCAAGAAATCTCCAAGAACGCCTTGACTTTTTTCCCTTTCTCCTCTTCTTGAACTATTCTCAAACCCTAGGCGTTAACTTTGAGTGCGTAAACTGAACCCAATCAGTTTCGACCCCTAATTAATTACTAAAAATGATATAACTTGATTGGGTAAAAAAAAGACCAAAATACCCCTCTTAAATCCAGGTAACTTTCCTTAACCGGATAGTCCGACTTCAAACGGGAATATATCTCTCATACAAGCTCGAAAATTATCAAACTTGATGGCGTTGGAAAGAGAATTTCAAGACCTTTCATTTGATACCTATAGCCCACCTAACTCATATTGTACTAAAAGTTATGGTCATTTGAAGTTGACCCAAAACTCACACTTAGCATAACTTGCCAAAATTTCCAAATTCACTCTTTTCAAAAGTAGTTCTTTCTAATTCTAGTTCTTTCTATGGCGGGATGTTACAACCTACATACCACAATGCTGAAAGGAAAATATAATAAGGACAGCACAACTGACAATACATATCTATACGATCCAAAGTTTGCAAACCTCTAAAATAATATATTATGTCGGGACTGGGTTCCGACCTACCTATCAACTGAACATGACAAACACAATCAAACCTCTAGATCTGAAAACATTGAAAAAAAGGGAGCTGAGCAATTTGCAGGAACTCGACTACACTATTGAAGTGACTTGTGTACTTGTCTTTCAAGACCTGCAGGTAGGAATGCGATAAATAACGTGTCGAATATGAAAGTCCATAAATAATTAAGCAGGTATTATAGTATACTGAAAGTAATCTAGTAATACAGTCAAAAATAAGATGAGCGTAATGACTTGCACCTGAATCTAAGCATACCAAAATAATCAAACAACAACCTAATCAAGCCTCCATAAGTGGGCATGGTATGGTACATATCGAATTACCATACCATATCGAAATTTTTAATACCGTGATTTTGCTATTATAATATTTGTGTTGTGTTCGAAAGTGATTAGGGCGTCTTGCGGAAGCTTGCAATTGCAAATCATACGAGGATAAATTAGACGACACATAAAACTATACCAAAACAAACATATATTATTGGGAAAAAGGGACAAATATACCCCCGAACTATCGTAAATGGTATGCAGATACCCTCCATCATACTTTTTGGACATTGGTGCCCCTACCGTCCAAAAACTAGAGCATATATACCCTTTATACTAACGAACACATATGTGTCATAATCTTATCCACCGACCCGACATTTACTAAATATCAGATTGACGAATAAGATTGTGTCACGTGTCCCTATTTACTCTTCCGTTAGAGTGAAGGACATATATGCTCTAATTTTTGGATGACAATATCACGACCCAGGGGTACCCCCTAGATGTAACAACGCGTACAAGACCTCGAGAGGCCTCATACAAGCCACTTAGCATATCATAACATAAAGTAATAGAAATGACCGGGAATTTAAACCATTTCAATACAATCAAGTCTTTTATAAAACGAGCGAAAGTCTAATACCATAGTCTCAAACCATCTAAACAACATGAATAAAGTCTTGGGTCACAGCCCATACAATAGTCCAAGACATAAAAAAAATACGTAAGAGAAAAGGGGTGATAACATCCTCGAACACAATGAGGACTCACCAAATCTTCACTTCCTTGAACAACAATGAAGCTAGCCACGAGTGTGAGACTCTATATTGTCGGACCCTACATTTGATAAGAATGTAGGCAAGAGTATGCGTTAGTACAATCATGTACTAAATATGATAGCTAGCATAAGCAACATAAACATCATGGTTAGTCCATACAAACCATAAGCATAATCAATGCACATAAATCAATATCATAATAAGAAAGGAACACTTCTCAAGCAACCTTACTCATCCTTAGTCAAAACTTGGGTCATCCACCTCTAGTCAAGCTTACCTCATGAATGGTATCTCTAGCAACGCTCCGAGCTATTCATTTATCATAACGTAGTTCATATTACTCATACTTACTTTTAAAGACATGGGGATTCGCCTCTTTTCCTAGCTTATAAAGGCTAATGGGTATTCGCCTCTTGCCTTACTTACTTCAAGATCATGGGTACTCGCCTCCATAATCACATCATATGACACAAGTACATGCCTTTACATCATTTTATAAAGATTATGGGTACTCACCTTCATGTCCACTCATCATAATAAGAACGTGGGGACTCACCTCTTGTTAAATTCTAAAGAGTATAGGAATCACCTCATATCCTTCTCATATGAAGGTCAAGGGTAATCGCCTCTAGCCTTATCATTTACATAGCCTTTTAGTCTAGATTCATTTTAGGTGAGCAATTCTTTAAACCTAGAATCTTTCATGTGATAAGGCCTTTCACGTCTAAAAATTTATTCTTAAGTAATTCATGTTGGAACTATGCCTTCCACAATCAATCAAAACAATAGTCAACAATTGACAACATAGGCTTTACTCTCAAAGCCCTACATTTCATAGTCATTCTATATGCTCAATCCCAAGCAATTCAACAGCATAATCGTATCATAAGCTTCAATCTCAAAGATACCTAATCATGATTCATCATATAAACCTCAATTCTAAGGTATCTCATCAATTCTAGATTGAATACCTCGAAACCCACAATTATCCTTTCATTGCATAAAACCTATTTACACCAATTTAATCTATCTAGACGTGGGTTAGGCCTAGGTACATGTAATTTCATCCTAAAACATGATTTACTATCAATTCAATCCAAAACAATCATCATCCACTCAATTGGATCAACATTCATCATAACCCACAACATTGGAAGAAACCCTAACTAGATTTGGGGAATTCTTCATCAAATTGGAGAAATTCTAGGGGACTCCATGGATGGAAGGAATCCTGGATGAAAAGCTATCATACCTTAATCACAAAGCCCACAAATTCTTGAGGAATGGAGACTTGATCTTGACCCTAGTTCCAACTTCTTCTTCTTCTTCAAGTTCTAGAGAGAGAAATATTTGAAAGAGGAACTTTGGGTTTTCTTTTTGGTTTTTGAGAGAATGACTTAATTGGGAGAATTTTAGGAGTCTAATGCTTAAATAATTTTATAGATTAGGGGTAAAACGACGTAGTATAGTCTTTGGAAAAATATAGAAAGACCTTTAAGACCCCAACTTAAAACTCTATGGGCCTTCACGCTGAAGCTCGCTGAGGGGCACTTGTCGACTCGCCAAGTGAATCACTGGCTCGCCAAATTTTACAATAGCTCATCATGGAGTCAGACCACTAGGCGATGTAGGGATCCCTCTTGGCGATGCGCCCACTGGAACGGCGAGCCCCGACTTGGCTCGCCTGATTTTCCAGTACCTTGGCCTTGGGGACAGTCCACTAGGCGACTGTGAGTGCACTTGGCGAATCGCCAAGTCACTTGGGCGACCAAACTTCCCCTCGCCAACTTGGCTTGGGTAGGAAATGTTTTCCCTCCACTATTTCCTAGGTATTATAGGCCCTTGCCCTCTTCCATAGCTTTTTACCCCACACACTTAGCCCTAGGTTAGCCTACTAGATTTCGGGGTGTTACATTATATCCCCCTTGGGGACATTCGTCCTCAAATGACGTTTCTAGACACCTTTCACAAATAAAGACTCTATACTAGCAACCCATCATGCATGCAACTCCTCTACATGCACACAACTAAGGAGGAACTTCATCTCCAAGTAAAACATGTTCAATGCACCACAAGGAAGTAGGAACTACATCTAGCAACCCTATATGCATGAATTTTCAACTTTGCTCTTTTACAAGGAGAAAGTACCTTTTCCAAGTTAAAAGCATGCTCAACACGATCTCATGGAGCTCATATGCGATCTGATCTCAAAAAGCATAGCTAAAACATGTTCATTAATTCATCTCATGAAGTCTATAGGCAACTCATACTTAATGCACTACAACATGAGGAAAATCAATTACCAACTCATTTTCTTTCAAAACACAAGTTTACATGAACATGCATAACATAAGGAAATCATGGGAACATCAAAACACACATGACTTCATACAAGGAGTAAATCAAGAGGAGACTTATCACCTCAAGCTAGAGTAGAAGGAAAGAGATGAGGATATCAGGATTTCATATCAGCCTCGGCCTCCCAAGTGGCACCCTCAACTAAGTGATTCCTCTATAAAACCTTCACTGAGGCAACTTCCTTGTTTCTCAACTTCTTAACTTGCCGGTCTAGGATCTCAACCGGTACCTCTTCATAAGAGAGACTTTCATCTACCCCCAGGCCTTCTAGGGGAACTATGGATGTCGGATCTCCGACACACTTCTTAAGCATAAAGACATGGAACACCGGGTGCACTGTTGCCAAGTCATTTGGCAATTAAGTTCATAAGCAACCTTACCAACACGTCTCACAATTTGATACGGGCCTATGTATCGGGGACTAAGTTTCCCTTTCTTCCCAAATCTCATCACACCCTTCATGGGTGAGATTTTCAAATAGACCCAATCATTAACTTCAAATTCAAGGTCTCTCTTTCTAACATCGGCATACGACTTTTGTCGGCTTTGGGCTATTCTCAACCTCTCTCTAATAAGCCGGACCTTTTTCCATAGCCTCATAAACTAATTCGGGTCCTATCAAGGAAACTTCATCCACTTCAAACGACCCTATAGGAGACCTACACCTCCTACCATAAAGAGCTTCAAAGGGGGCCATACCAATACTAGAATGGTAGCTATTATTATAAGCAAACTCTATCAATGGCAAGTGATCATCCCAACTTCCCCTGAAATCGATGACATATGCTCTCAACATATCCTCTAGAGTTTGGATCGTTCGCTCCACTTGCCCATCGGTTTGTGGGTGAAAGGCCGTGGTAAGCTTCACTTTAGTGCCAAGACCCTTTTAGAATGACATCCAAAACTGAGAAGTAAAGTGAGTACCTCTATCAGAGATAATGGACTATGGCACACCATACAATCTTACCATTTCCCTAAAATATAACTTAGCATAGTCTTCCGCCGTATAAGAACCCTTGACGGGAATGAAATTGGCCAATTTCGTCATTCGGTCTACTATGACCCAAATCGAATCATATTGGCGTCGAGTACGTGGCAACCCTACTATAAAGTCCATATTCAAGTCTTCCCATTTCCAAGTAGGAATGTTGATATCTTGAGACAAACCTCCCGGTTTCTGATGCTCAACCTTAACTTGTTGGCAATTTGGACACTTAGCCACAAATCCCGCAATATCCTTCTTCATCCTATTCCACCAATAGACTTCCCGTAAATCACGGTACATCTTGGTGGCTCCCGGGAGAATGGAATACTGAGAACTATGGGCTTCCACCAAAATTGTTCCCGCAAGTCATCCACATTTGGAACTCATAAACGGTATCTAATTACCCCATCTCCCCCTTGCGAAAAATCCTCAACGGACTTCTTGAGTACTGTTTCTTTTAATTCTACCAAAGTCGGATCTAAACATTGTTTCGCTTTCACATCACTCACAAAAGACGATTCAGAACCAATGTGAACCATAATACCACCCTTGGTGGAGTCCATCAACCGAACACCCAAACAGGCCAATCTATGTACATCTCGTACCAATTCCTTCTTATCACCATCAATGTGAGCAACACTACCCATAGACAACCTATTAAGAGAATCCAGTACTACATTCACCTTTCTGGGTGATATAGAACACTCATATCATAATCCTTCAATAACTCAAGCCACCTTTTTTGGCGGAGATTTAGATCCTTTTGACTAAACACATATTGCAAGCTTTTGTGGTCGGTGAACACATCTACATGAACACCGTACAAATAATGCCTCCATATCTTTAAGGCGAAAACCACCGCCGCTAATTCAAGATCGTGGGTCAGATAATTCTTCTCATGGACCTTAAGTTGCCTTGAAGCATTGGCAATAACCTTTCCATTTTGCATAAGAACACATCCCAACCCAATTCTTGAGGCATCACAATAAATAACAAAGCCATCCGTACCTTACGGTAAAGTCAAAATCGGGGCAGAAGTAAGTCTATCTTTCAACTCTAAGAAGCTTTTCTCACATAATTAAGACCATACAAACTTAGCCTTCTTTTGAGTCAAAACCGTCAATGGAGAGGCAATAGAAGAAAAACCCTCTACAAATCTTTGATAATAACCGGCCAAACCTAAGAAACTCCTTATGTACGAAGGTGATAGAGTACTAGGCCAACTCTTGACTGCATCTGTCTTCTTAAGATCTACCCTTATACCTTTGCTTGATACAATATGATCAAGGACAGCTATGGACCTTAACCAAAACTCACATTTACTAAACTTAGCAAAGAGTTGTTGGTCCTTGAGAATTTACAATACGACCCTCAAATGATCAGCATGCTCATCCTCACTTCTTGAATAGATCAAAATATCATCGATAAAGACAATTACAAACATGTCAAGATATTGTCTAAACACCGTATTCATCAAGTCCATAAACGCCGCCGGAGAATTAGTCAAATCAAAGGACATCTCCAAGAACTCATAATGACCATATCGGGTCCTAAAAGTCATCTTCGAAATGTCATTTTCTCTCATCTTCAATTAGTGATAATCCGATCGAAGATCAATATTAGAGAAATAACTTGCCCCTTGAAGTTGGTCAAACAAATCATCTATCCTTGGGAGAGGATACTTGTTCTTAATAGTCACCTTTTTCAACTGACGATAGTCAATGCACATACGAAGAGAACCATCCTTCTTTCTAACGAATAAAATCAGAGCACCACATGGAGAGATACTCGGTCTGATGAAACCCTTGTCTAACAGATCCTTCAATTGTTCTTTCAACACCTTAAGTTCTGCCGGAGCCATACGGTAAGGAGGAATAAATATAGGTTGTGTATCTAGGAGAAGGTCAATACCGAAGTCTATTTCCCGCTCGAGAGGAATACCAGGTAAGTCATCTGGGAACACTTCCAGAAATTCATTTACAATGGGGACCGACTAAAGAGAAGGGGTTTCAGAGTCTACATCCCTTACCCTCACTAAATGGTAAATGCAACCCTTAGAAATCATCTTTCTAGCTTTAAGACAAGAGACAAACTGACCCTTAGTCATAAAATTTCCCCCCTTCCACTCTCGATAGGCTCATTTGGAAACTGAAATTTGACTACCCGAGTTCTACATTCAATAGAAGCATAACATGAATGCAACCAATCCATACTGAGGATGACATCAAAGTCTAACATATCAAGCTCTACCAAATCAACAAGAGTAACTCTATGGGATAAGGAGACGGGACATTTTCTATAAACCCTCTCAGCCAACACAGAATCACCAACAGGAGTAGAGACAGAAAAAGGTTTTAACAACTCTTCGGGAAGCACATCAAATCTCTCAGCCACATACGGTGTCACAAAAGATAAAGTAGCACCGGGATCAAGTAAAGCTGATACATCTAGTTGAAAAACTTTCAACGTATCGGTAACCACATCGGGGGACTCCTCTTGATCACCTCTAGTCTGAAGAGCATAAAACCTGTTTTGCTTAGGAGCACTAGCATCCGAACCACTTGGACCAGATGAAGGGTAGGGTTGATCCCTACGACGATTATCTCCATCCTTCTTAGCAACCGAAGGACAATCCCTGATCTTGTGATCCGTCCTACCACACCTAAAGCAAGCATTAAAACCCGCTAGATACTTACCCTCATGATTTCTTCCACTCTTAGCACAAGTAGGCATCGAGGACCTACTACTATCTCCTTGAGGTTTAGTTTTAGACACCATTTAATTGCTAGACCTTGGAGGAACATTAGAAGAACCTTGCCCGGAGAACTTTTGCCAAAACCTTGAACGACCCCGTCCACCGGACCTAGAATGTGAAAAGTTACCATCATCCGTCCTTGCCCTCTTTGCCTCCCTAGATCTTCTCTTAAGCTTTTCCTCCTCAATTTGTTAGGCATGCACCATAAGACGAGAAATGGCCATGTCATGGACAAGCATAGCGGTGCGACATTCTTTGACTACCGTGTCGGACCCTTCCGATACAAACTTGCTCATCTTAGTCCTACGATCCGCTACAATAGAGAGAGCATATTTGGATAACTGAGTGAACCTCAATGCATACTCCCTTACACTCATATTTCCTTGTCGAAGGTTAATGAACTCGAGCACCTTGGCCTCTCTCATCTCAAGAGGGGAAAATTAATCAAGAAAAGCACTTTTGAACCCTTCCTACTCTATGAGACCCGCTTCTTCCGGCCTAGCCTCCTTCCATTGATTGAACTAAATCTGAGCAACCCCTTTCAGTTGGTAAGCGTCCAATTCCGCATTCTCTACCGGAGTCACTCCTATAATAAAAAGTATCTTATAGACTTCATCGATAAATTCTTGAGGATCTTCCTCAGCCTTGGAGCCATAAAATTCTGGAGGGTTCATCCTTGTAATGTCCCGCACTCTTGCCGCCACCGTACCCACATTTGGGTTTACAGGGGATACCACCTCTCTATTGGCTTGGGCCGTCACGACTTGAGACAACACTTGGAAAGACATCCTAAACTCTGCATTTATTACATTCTCAGCCAAAGGATCAATTGGAGTTTGAGGAGGAGCTTGGGGAGGAACTTCTTGGCCTACATTCTCGGTCCTTCTAGCATTAGCCCTTCTAGTAGTAATATCTTGAAAACCATTGGGTAAGGATTAGGAGAAAGACTTTATAGAGTTAAACTCCATGGCATGACTTAGAGAAATTAAGAAGTGAAGTTTCCTAAACATCTAGTAGCCTCTCGTTCATAAATGTGACGCACTTCACACTTATGAACAAGACTCTACTTGACGTGGTTTGAGACATCTTAGAACCATTCTAAACCTTGTGCTCTAATTACCTAGTTTGTCATGACCCAGGGGTAGATGTAACAAGGCGTACAAGACCACGAGAGGCCTCATACAAGCCACTTAGCATATCATAACATAAAGTAATAGAAATGAGCAGGAATTTAAACCATTTCAACACAATCAAAGTCTTTTATAAAATGAGCGGAAGTCTAATACCATAGTCTCAAACCATCTAAACAACATTAATAAAGTCTTGGGTCACATCCCATACAATAGTCCAAGACATAAAAGAAAGACATAAGAGAAAAGGGGTGATCACATCCTCGAACACAATGATGACTCACCAAATCTTCACTTCCTTGATCAACAATAAAGCTAGCCACGAGTGTGAGAATCTATATCACCGGACCCTACATTTGATAAGAATGTAGGCAAGAGTATGTGTTAGTACAATCATGTACTAAATATGATAGCTAGCATAAGCAACATAAACATCATGGTTAGTCCATACAAACCATAAGCATAATCAATGCACATAAATCAATATCATAATAAGAAAGGAACACTTCTCAAGCAACCTTACTCATCCTTAGTCAAGACATGGATCATCCACCTCTAGTCAAGCTTACCTCATGGATGGTATCTCTAGCAACGCTCAGAGCCATTCATTTATCATAACGTAGTTCATATTACTCATAATTACTTTTAAAGACATGGGGATTCACCTCTTTGCCTAGCTTATAAAGGCTAATGGGTATTCGCCTCTTGCCTTACTTACTTCAAGATCATGGGTACTCGCCTCCACAATCACATCATTTGACACAGGTACTCGCTTCTACATCATTTCATAAGGATCATGGGTACTCGCCTCCATGTCCACTCATCATAATAAGAACGTGGGGACTCACCTCTTGTTCAATTCTAAGGAGTATGAGAATCACCTTATATCATTCTCATATGGAGGTCAAGGGTAATCGCCTCTAGCCTCATCATTTACATAGTCTTTTAGTCTAGATTCATTTTAGGTAAGCAATTCTTTCAACCTAGAATCATTCATGTGAGAAGGCCTTTCACATCTAAACATGTATGCTTAAGTAATTCATGTGGAAACTATGTCTTCCACAATCAATCACAACAATAGTCAACAAATGACAACATAGGCTTTACTCTCAAAGCCCTACATTTCATAGTCATTCTATATGCTCAATCTCAAGCAATTCAATACCATAATCGTATCATAAGCTTCAATCTCAAAGATACCTAATCATGATTCATCATATAGACCTCAATTCTAAGGTATCTCATCAATCCTAGATTGAATACCTCTAATCCCACAATTATCCTTTCATGGCATAAAACTCATTTACATCAATTTCATCTATCTAGACATGGGTTAGGCATGAGTACATGTAATTTCATCCTAAAAACATGATTTACTATCAATTCAATCATAAACAATCATCATCCAATCAATTGAATCAACATTCATCATAACCTACAACATTGGAAGAAACCCTAACTAGAATTGGGAATTCTTCATCAAATTGGGAAAATTTTAGGGGACTCCATGGATGGAAGGAATTCATGGATGAAAAGCTATAATACCTTAATCACAAAGCCCAAAAATGCTTGAGGAATGGAGACGTGATCTTGACCCTAGCTCCAACTTCCTCTTCAAGTTCTAGAGAGAGAAATATTTGAAAGAGGAACTTTGGGTTTTCTTTTTGGTTCTTGAGAGAATGACTTAATTGGAGGAATTTTAGGAGTCTAATGCTTAAATACTTTTCTAGATTAGGGGTAAAACGACGCAGTATAGTCTTAGGAAAAATATAAAAAGACCTTTAAGACCCCAACTTAAAACTCTATGGGCCCTCACGCTGAAGCTCACCGAGGGGAAGTTCGCGACTCGCCAAGTGAACCGTTGGCTCACCAAATTTTACAGTAGCTCCCTCATAGAGGCAGACCACTAGGCGATGAAGGGAGCCCTCTTGGCGATGGGCCCACTGGAACGGCTCGCCCCGACTTGGCTCACCCAATTTTCCAGTACCTTGGCCTTGGGGACAGTCCACTAGGCGACTATGAGTGCATTTGGTGAATCACCAAGTCACTTGGGCGACCACACTGCCCTTCGCCAACTTGGCTTGGGGAGGAAATGTTTTCCCTCCACAATTTCCTAGGTATTATAGGCCCTTGCCCTCTTCCATAGCTTTTTACCCAACACACTTAGCCCTAGGTTAGCCTACTAGATTTCGAGGTGTTACAGGCAGGGGCACCAATGTTTCAAAAGTATGACGGAGGGTATCTGCATACCATTTATGATAATTTGAAGGGTATATTTGTCCCTTTTCCCTATATTATTATATGACATGACCAATTGGCCTACATATTTAAAAACTAATTAAAACGGGAGAAAATCTCCCCATAAACAAAAGTTTCTAAACGACTACATTGTGGATGCTATTGTTTTCTGTTATGAGAATAAGGATGTTCAATTTATAGATCTCCAAATTTTTCCTCTAAAGAAAGAATAAACCAAATATGAGAGAAAATTATATTTTTCTTTCAGGAAAAGTTCAAGCATTTATGATAATACTTTAACTTTTCTTTTAAGGAAAAAATAAACTTCAAATAAGGTAAGAAAATCAGGGTAAAACCCTAACAAATCTCCCACTTTGTCTAGATTTTCTTGACAAACTTGATCCGTCTTCTTCACATGCATGATAATCTTCGTTCTTCACATAATATTCATCACTGCTGCTTGCCATGGTTAAAAAATAAAGTTTAAAATATATGGGTTAAAAATGGATATAAAATATTTTATATTTATTTTCAAAGATGCAACAACAAGAATGTTGAAAATATAGTTTAAGTCTCTTCTCCACATGGCTAGACAAAAATCTTATTTATCAACAAATTGGTTGCAAATTGATTTGAAACCACTTGAACTTGTCTTCAACCTCATTCAAGCATTAGATCATTGAACCATCAGATCTTTGAACCATGTGCTCTGATACCACTTCTTGGGTTCGAAAGTGATTAGAGCGTCATGCAGAAGCTTACAATTGCAAATCATATGAGGATAAATTAGACGACACATAAAACTATACTAAAAGAAACATATATTATTATATGATATGACCAATTGGCCTACATATTTAAAAACTAATTAAAAGCATAAAACTGTAGGGAGAAAATCTCCCCATAAACAAAAGTCTCTAAACAACTACATTGTGGATGCTATTGTTTTCTGTTATGAGAATAGAGACGTTCAATTTATAGATCTCTAAATTTTTCCTTTAATGAAAGAATAAACCAAATATGGAAGAAAATTATATTTTCATTTCAGGAAAAGTTCAAGAATTTATGAAAATACTTTTACTTTTCTTTTAAGGAAAAAATGAACTTCAAATAACGTAAGAAAATCATGGAAAAACCCTAACAATTTGGTGTGGTATATGATCTTGTTTGGGCTCCTATAGCTATATTTGAGCCTTCTGGATTCCTATAACACCTTGAGCACACAAGACTCTATTAAGGGTCAGTAATTTCAAATTAGGCATAAAGAAAGTCCATAAGTGAGTAGATTTCAATATAGCTCTATAGGCAATCTACGCTTATCAATAAGCTTTCAAGGCAATAAATAAAGGGACATTTATATAGGCAACCACAATGCTATTTACCTGAAGGTAAAAATACAATTCTAACTCATTAATTTTATAGACATCAAAATACGCCAAATGCAAATTATGTAATTTATAGGTGTTGCAATCACATAATTAATTTCTATTTCAAATTAGTTGTTATGTTTCCAATATCAACATTAAATGCTAAGAACTAATCATAAATCCCGGAATTTATCAATAGCCAACTAGACGATTACAATTTGTATGAGAAGATTCTTAAATTATTTTTTTTGAGAATTTATCTCCTAAAAATTCACACTCACCAAAAAGAATTGAAGAATCTGAATATCGATAATTTTCATAAGCAATTGAATCAAATATGAATTTCCAGCGATTATCATTGTAAAGAAGTTTATGAGTATTAAAATTGATACTATGATTTATTTATTTTTGTATTTTTTAAAAGTTAATTAGCTAAATAATGCCAAATCACTAACAAGAAGAATGGAGTGTAAAGAAAAAAGGAAAACCATTGGCTGTCACAAGCTTTGAGAGGAAATAGGTGAATGAATATATATAACAAAAAAAAAGGGAAAGCCGAAGCCTTTAGAAGCGTTGGCATTAAACGATTGTTCCCACTTGCACTCCCTCTCTCCGCATCAAACGAACGAGAGAGAAGGGAGCAAAACAAAGGAAGAAAAAACAATGGCTTCTCCGGTGACACTTCCGATCTCCAGTCCACAATCTACGGCTACTGCCGGATCTCAATCTCAGGCCCCTCTCTCCACTCCCGCATTCCGTTCATTCATTTCCCGTCTTTCATCTTCGATCCGTCAAGGTTTCGCTCAACGCCGCCCTTGGTTGGAACTTCTCGATCGCACATCATTTGCCCGTCCTGACTCCGTCGCTGAAGCAGCCTCACGCATCCGCAAAAACTTCTCCTACTTTCGCGTCAATTACGTTACCCTACTTGCTGGCGTACTTGCTCTTTCCCTTCTATCTCATCCTTTTTCTCTCCTTGTCCTTCTTGCTCTCCTCGGTGGATGGTTTTTTCTCTATCTGTTTAGACCTTCAGATCAGCCTGTTGTTATCTTTGGCCGTACTTTCTCTGATCGTGAAACGTTGGGGATCTTAGTGGTATTCACCATTGTTGTGGTGTTCCTCACCAGTGTTGGATCCCTGCTTATCTCTGCTCTTCTTGTTGGACTGGCTATTGTTTCTGCTCATGGAGCTTTTAGGGTTCCTGAAGATTTGTTCCTTGATGATCAAGAGCCGGCCAACGTTGGATTCCTTTCGTTCCTCGGTGGTGCTGCTTCATCTGCCGCCGCTGCCGCTGCGCCGGCTGTTGCTGCTCGTGTGTAGTCCGATCCATTTGATTTGGAGACATGATTATGAGGTTGGTTTTGGAGCTTCTATAGTTGATGTGAATCAGTTATTCAATTTAATTGAACTGTAATATTCTTGGTAGAGAAGAACTAGTTTCTGCGTCGGAATTTGCAGAAAATATTTAGAAATTTTGTATCCTGATTATAGATCTAGATTGGATCTGTAATTTCCAACTTTTAGATCTGTATTTAACTCCTTACTTTGTTTGCTACTACATTTTAATTCGTGATTATCTGTAAGTTGTTGGCTCAAATGTTAAAATTTACGTAATAGTTTGCCTATGTGTTGATCTACACTGAAAATTGATGATGACTTTCGTTTTGCTCCTGCTTGTATAGTTCTTGGATTTTGCTTTACATACTTTTCTATTTTGTTGGTTTGTGGGCATCTGTGCTACATGCCATCAGAGGAGGGGGGAATGTGAGATGTTTAAGATGATCCTGTGTGGAGTTATGCTGGAATGAGAAGAAGAGAAAGAGATGGAGATGAGGGAGAAACAATATGTGAGCACTAACCTTCTTTATTTTATCGGAGAAAGTATTATGTGAACACTAACCTCTCTTAAGGAAGATAATGTTTATGGTAGCACTAGTCTTCTGCACTTCTGTTGCAGATAGATATAAGTTGTTTCTTAACAGTTTAGCCTTATTGATTTTCACAGTAATGTGAAGTTTTAAGTTTGTCTTTCGTTGTGGATAAATTAGCTATAAAGGTAGAGTGTGTGTGTGTGTGAGAGAGAGAGACCTCGTTGTCTTTGACTCTGTTTTGTATGAATTTCAGATTGATCTGTTTCGATGACCAGCTGGCTGTATTTAGAAAAGTTAAATGATTGTTATTGTTCTTGCTGCATGGTTAAAAAGCGCTTGGTTGATATTATCTATTTACTATTTAGTCTAGTGACATTGAGACGGGGCAGTATAATGATCAGCAGTTGTCGGAAGGGAACCAAAAGGATAAAAGGAAAGGTAAGAAAGAGTTATGTTACCTACTGGGAACATGAATAATTTTTAGTGTTACAAGTCTTATATACATGGAGGTTTAGGAACCATGAGTAGCTTCTTGATTGGAAATGCTTTCCTGTGACGTTGTGATCACTTTGTGAAGTGTCTCAAAGTTATGAAACTAAGTTTTCTTTGAGTATGATATTAGTTTTGATATTGTAGTATCAACTCTTTTTTTGTTCTATCTTGCTCCCCTTAATACCATGACTTGCTAACTATTAAGAGCATTTAGGATTATCAAGTGTCAGTTATATTGTTCTTCAATAGAAGTTGTCTGCCTCATGCGTGTGAGAGGTCCAGCAATGAGATCTTACCTTCTTTTTTTTGGCGGGGTAGTAAATAAAATTCTATTTTCATTCATTAATGTAATAATAGCAACTTAGATAGCTCTGGGTTTGTACAAAAAACAGAAGATCAAAACTCAGCTTCTGTGCACAACTTCTATGGGAGCTGAGGGGACATGCTAGAGTTTACATTTTCCATTTTACACCAAAATACCTAGCTAAAAGTCAATGGTATTCTAACCTATGTGTGTTCTCTGTGGTGGCTCGAACATTGAGTTTCCAATCTTTCTATATAATCCACCAAATACAAAGCTGGAATGACCGGCGCTCGGTAAGCCTAAGCCTACCGAGCAAGCCTAGACCATTTTCTTGCTAAAAATTCGACAGAGTTTCCTCTATATAGGGAGCAATCCACAAATTTTAAACATGTCAGCATTTAATACACAACAACCCGACCTACTACAATAACAACATATAAAGTCTACGGGACTATCATAATCAAAAGTCAACGACTTCCACAAAACTTTAGAAGTTCCAAGTCGCCTTTTCACCAACACAAACCAAAACCAAATTTACAAGGAGCAAGACTCTAGGATGGCCGACGCGAAGCAACTGTGGGGCTTACTGGATGCGGTGTCAGCGCTATCTATCACCGTCTGACCACCCCGTCAGCTAGGTTCCCTTCTAGAGGGTAGTTGTACCACATTAGTTTTAACGATCCCGATGTTAGATAGCGGCGAACTGGCAAGGTTTTCGAATTGTGAAATAACCAAGATATTGTTTCCAATTCCAGATAGTTGTGGTTCAACGAGCAACTTACATTCGGTCCATTTTTCTGTTGTGCACTGTGCTCTAACTTGTTTCTGCCAAGACGGAACACATGAAAATACACTCTTCAGATGAACAATTAGTGATGTTCATATGGATTTGACTAATGCAAACAATTAATAGCAACTTCAGTGCTATATACTTGTGAAAGGTGTAGGGATGCATATTTAAGATGTTGATATTGTGTCAGATGTTGGTTTCATTCGGTGGTTGATGAAGTATTTTCTATTTATCAGTAAAAGGCAGACTTAGATGTAATGACAATGATGAACGGAAAAAGGATAAATAATTTTTTTTTTTCATATGTCAAAAGAAATTCTTTCTTCATAATTAATCATCTTAACTTAAAAGTAAGAACTTTTTTTTAAAAAAATATTGCTAATTTAGTAGAAAATTGAGGTATAACACATAATATATTAATATTTTTCTCTTTAACATGTCTTCCATTGTATAATCATAATAAGCCTATAAAAATATTGTAAATAACGATAACGAAAACATGAAATATATTTCCACTTCTGGTGGTTGTACATTTCTGAAATTCTTGCACTTATGATCCGAACATACAAAATATTGATTACAGTCAGTCAAAATGTATTAATGATAATGTATAATACACCAGGCTAATGTTGTGTCTACTACCATTAGTTTTTTTTTTTTTTTCTCCATAAATTGCATCTGGAAAAGTAATAGCGTTATTTAAAATGCAAAATTTATTACTGCACTAGTACATATTTATAAGATTCTTTCTCCTTTTTAATATCAAAAATAGTAATAATATGCAGCTTGTAGATACATATAAATGACAAGTATCACTAGCTGTATATAATTATATCTTCTGAAATTATCATCATATCATGTGGCAGATTTTCAAAAATCTCAGCAAATTAAATTTGTTTGTCCCACACTATTTTAAGAATCAAGATTAGAAATTAATAAAATTAATCATACCTTTGAAAAAAGTAGCAGACGGAAAATATTTGGTGGCTGTACGTTATTGTCCAATTCCTTCCGTTGGTTTGAGTTTCATATTGATAACGTGTTATAAAATAAAAAATATCTTAGAAAAAAATAGAATGAAAAAAAAAACTTATGATTAGAATTCCTCTGAATTTACAAAAAAAATTCAGTGTTAGAAATATTCAAATCCATAAATTCACAGGGAAAAAACTAGCTTGATCCAAAATAATTACCCCTAATTTTTATTCAAAGAAGAACAAAGACATTAACACTAATATATATATATATATATATATAATATAGTTGTAACGTTATTCAATTATTTTTTTGCAAAAAATAAAAAGATGAGTTACAATAAATTATCTTTTGATAAAATGTAATTAATTTTTTTCGATTTTTCAAAAACCTAAGCAATGAGTTTGTAATTTTTCTAAAATGATCTACTCCATTAGTTACTGCCACCATACACTTGCTAAATAATCTCTTGTATTGAGGACGAAGTTAATTCAATTTTCCAAGTCTTTCTTTCTTGTTAAATTTTGAATATTTATCTATTTAAAATTGAGGATTCATAGTCATAGGGTTAGGGTTTTGGAGTGAGGATGTCCATCTTGAAGTGGAACAACGAGAACGTTTGCTTCTTGACCTGCTGTGAAACGAGATTCACCGATAGTGGAATTAGCCGGAAAATTACTGAATGAATCTTCTACAAAGTTTGATACTCTTCTAACTGCACTACATATCATCACTCTGTAATGAAAAAGCAGAAAAAAATTGATACTAAAAACAGTAATTTCTTTAACACAAACACACACAAGAAAATTCTACTTAATATCAATTTAAGCTTTTAGATTGAATTGATGTGGTGAATTTAACATGCTATATATAAAAACATGTTATAAAATAAAGACAGAATACTAAAAATCAAATAAAAAGAGCAAAGAAAGAAGAAAACAGAGAGTAGAAATAAGAGTAGTAACTATTTAGGTGTGTCTTCATTAACCATTTGCAGTGTCTTTTATAGACACAAAAGGGTAATACATTACTTGGAAAAGGAAACTTTCTACAGTAATTTTACTTGGTCATCAATTTGCCACAATGTGAAGCTTACATGGCCATCCATTTTTACAACACTCCCCCTTGGATGTCCATGTCAAAAAAAATTTGTTGAGCTACTTGTAAGCTGCTTATAAAAACCTGCTTGTGTGAGCTGCTTATAGGAATCTGTTTGCGGAGTTTCTTCTAAGTTGTATAGAGGTATTTGCTTGCGGTTCTGTTTGTAAGTTGTCTTCTTGATTTTAAGCTTATCTAGGGAAACTATGTAATGGTATCACAATATGAAGTATTTACTACTCATTGGAGTTCATCAATAGATAATGTGCCTCGTTAAAACCTTACAAGGAAAAAATCATGTGGGAAAAAAGTCCTAGTAAAGGAAAAAGAGTACACATATCTAGTAATACGCATTGAGAGCTGTCTCATTAAAAACCTTACCAGGGAAACCCAGTGGGACAAAACCTCGGCTAAGGGAAAAAGAGTGTAGCGCGCATTATACTCCCCCTGATTAAAACATCACTTAACAACTCAAAAATGACGCATTCCAATCTTATATCTCAGCTTCTCAAAGGTTGAAGTTGATAATGCCTTGGGGAATACGAAATGTTGAACATCGGCTATATCCTTTTTTTGAAGATCATGAATAAGAAGAAGAACTTTGATGAAATATTATATTTTTTTATTCTTCTTTGATGTGTCTTCCTCTTAGTTGAGCTATACATGCAATATTGTCTTCATTTAATGTTTTTGGAATATCTATTTTCAAAGAAATGTCACATATTTTCTTGATATGTTTATTGATCTCAATCAAATATATTTTTGACAATCACTCAATTTGTGATCTTGTAGGTGTAGACAAATTGCTCATTTGATTTGTCAATAGCAATAACACAGCACTGACGGACACTTTCAATAAAATTAACTGTCTTGTGGAATGAGATAACTTTCTTGAGATCAAACTTCATAATTTCCTGTAATTTCATGGTCAATAAACCTTGACTCAATTGATCATAATAAATGATTTATATCGATATTTGATTCACTCTAATATCTCCACAGATAAGAGTGATGTTATACTTTGTATGCATATTAATAAAAAAAAAATTACCATGAATAATAATAACAGGATACATAAGCACACCAATTGTACTGTACTTTCTAACTATTTTAATGAGATCAAAATTGATCTTTATGTTATGCGATCTTACAATCATTGGGGTACTATTCAATGAAATCACTTTAAAACCTTTTAAATCCTTCATGGATATTCATATAATATTTACTATCTAGCTAGACATGATAACCATTCATTATGCGTATTCAAGTTTTTCATATATTGTCAGACTGAAAGAAACCTCATTGCATCCACCATAGGAGAATACATCTCCATAAAATAATGTCAGGATTTTTGCGAAACTTTATTTTCAAATGCACAAGTCATGCTTTATATTTTATAACTTTATTATCGTACAATAATTTATTTGTACCCCCACTGACATTATATCTTGGTATATGGACAAAATAAGTCCAAAACATCACTTTTTCAAGTGAATAAAAATATACTTGAATTGTATGTTCTTTGGCCAATCATTTATTTGTTAACTCTCGACAAATTTAATATCAAGATCCTCGTCACCATTTATAATTTTGAGCACTATATTATATTAAAGATATCGTCGACAGTTTATTTGATATCAATTCTAATGTGACATAACTTATCAAACTCTCTTTATTTTTCATCATTTTCAGGTAGCTGAACCTTTGTCAAGGTTTTATGAAGTGTTATGTGATAGTGCTCTTTCTAAAGTACTTGCCTCATTATTATGACCATCTTGATCATTTGTTCCTTTTCTTCTTCAAGAAGTATTATTTTTCGAATCGATTAATTTAACACACTTCAGGTGTGCCATAAATTATGTCCTTCAAGGAATTTTTATTGGAACATTTATAACTGAATTATAACATAGGGTCAGCGAATGCGTCTGACAATTGACTTAAATTATCTCTTCAACGAGGATCATACCAATGACAATTCATTATGTATAACTTATTTTCTAGTTGCTTATCTCCCCCTAAGGTTAGAGAATCTAACATTCACCCAACCTTATTTGGGGACTCATCTTTGTGCATTGCGTAATGATGGAGTAATGGAATAATATACCGCACATTAAATTTTTTAGATGAGAACTATTTAGTTCCTGACCCTAAATCAATTGTGATAGGGGAACTTTGTTAGCTTGATATGTACAAGTGTTGCCACACTTTAAATAACACATCTCATACCAAATTTCTTTTGGGAGTTTTGTTCTCATAACCAATAATTTAGTTTGAGGCATATAATTTTTGCTTGAACCACTTGGATATAAATCAACATCATCAATATAATTTTACAATTTGAAATGTGCTCTTGATTTAGCAATTCGAGCAAACAACATTTGCAAAAATCAAATTGCAAGTTGATAATAAAGCACATGTGACCATAACATAGATGCATCTATATAATAGCAAAATGGTCCACATGGCGGGTGACCGGGCCCATATTCACCTTTTTATACATTTCAAAATTTCAGGAGATACAATCTCAACTTTAGTTGGTGTAATGATAATTTTATCATGAGAACAAACAACACAAGAGAATTCTCGAAGAATTTATTATTTCTTCAATATATATATAACCACATGAATTCTCATTTTTTTTCGTATCATATTTGAACCGGAATGGTCATCAACCGGTCATGCCAACTGATACTTATTTAAAAAAAACTTCTAGTTTATTTTGCATGTGATTCCATCATCATGTTCATATTTAGTTACCACAAACAACATGAAAACACGGGTAATCTTTCACATAAATATTTATAACCCATTTTAATTATATGAAGATCTTAAATCTTTTCATATTTTATAGTCTCAATATAATTTTATTTTTTTGACTATTTCTTTGAAACTTAAAAGTTTTCTTTCGAGACTTACTACAATTCCAATATCATGAGCAATTTTATTTCTTTGGGTAGTAGCACATTAGCTCACCAAAGCTCACAATTAACATTTGATACTACCACATATTTCATAACATTGTTTGTGTGGTAAACATCTCTTTCAAGGAGAAATTTATATCATTATTGTCATGGTCAAAATCATTACAAGCAAAACTTGTTTCTTGATTTACTTTTGTCATTAGTATCTTCTCCCTTTTGTTTAATATCAGGCAAAATACTTTTGACGTACAGAGATACATAATCAATGACAAATTTTTGTGGTCAAGAATTATTTTCTTCTTTTGTCATTTCGATAGTTCATCATAATACGTACCACAATATTTGTGATGTACTAAAAGTACTTGATCAATGACCATTTATACCAACATAAAATTTCTTTATTTCTCTCTAACCTCCCATAGAGGTGAGTTGTGGTATTTATTAAATCATACATGAGTATGTTTTTATTTATAATTTTCATCATCTCTTGACATATTCACTTTCAAGAATGGTCCACTTTTCATGATACTTATCACAAGTCACATTCTCTTCAACGAATTGACGATAACCATATATACATGCTTCATAATTATTCCTTTTATTAGAAGTTCATTGTCATGCTTTGAAATATATCATAATCGTATGACATACCTCAACATCACTTTTTGAAAGTCAAGTGTATCACCACTTTTTCATCCTTTTCTTTGAAGGAGGATTTATAAACTTATCAAATTATTAGGTCTCATAACATATATGTTTCTAATGACCTTTCATATCATTTTGATGACAAAAAATTACCTTCACTCTTTAAAAGGTCATTTTGAGAACTCATAATGTTCTTTCTTTTATAATTATCACAATGATGACTATTATAATTTTGTCCCTTCACGTCCATATTCATATGTTTAATCATAAAACTATCTTGTCATCTTTAAGACTTTTAATGTATTGCTATCACATTCACCTCAAAGAATGGAACATATTCAATGGGACGGGCTTCACATTTTTTTATCAAGAGCATATCAATTTGATCAGTTATCATTATATCATCAATCTATTGCATTGGGACTTTAACCCAATATCTTGTCCATATAAAGGTGTGTTAGGCCAAAATATGATGGGACTTGAACCCAAAATCTTATCATCATGACGCATCGAGACTTTAATCGATGCCTTACCATTTTGGTGCGATGAAACTTGAATTCACCGTCTTACCATCAATCAATGACATAATATATCAAAGTACATCAAAACTAACCACCAAGCCTTTTTAAATTTATCACTATGGACAATCATATGTTTCCTTGAGTTTTGTCAAACTTTTATCGTAACCACCGTTATTAAGGATTCAGATTTGAAATCCTTAAACAAATCAACCATCTATAATAATAACAAAGAAAATATTGTTAGTATAAATGATATAAACTCTTAATGATCCATGAAGTTTAAAATAAAATGAGTGATTAAAGCAACCAATAATTTCATTGTTGGTATGTGTCAAATGACAGTAGCAAATCATATAACATTTGTCACTAATGTATTATGAACGACGAACAAAATATTTCCAGATTAAGATGATACATATTGTAGATCATGAAAAATGCTCACCATTCTAACAATATTAATATGTATTAGCCAAATTATAGTAAAATAAATTGAAATGTATCTCTTTTTCTGTTCATAATTAAATTATAAAATTACTTCAAACTTCATATCAAAACATCAAGCTTCAAGTTGTAAGAATTTCATAGATGTAGAAAAAATGGAATAGTATTGATATGTTTTATCTTATTTTCTCCGACTAATGACACAAACATCATTTGCTAAAGGCAAGTAACCATTAATTTGGAACTTAATAAATTTTGTCTAATTTAAAAATAATTGGAGTTTTAACCGCAGAAGAAGTAAACATTATTCACAATTTGTTATGTGAACACAATATAGTATCGGAAGTGAATCTTTGACACTACAACTTCCCTAGCAAGGGATGTTGCCCTCACTAGCCTATACCTTTGATTTCCATTAACAGAGAGCTCCCTAAGCTAGGTAAGACTCTTAACACCAAGTTTATGCATCTACTTTGTTAGAAACTTATTTGTTGATTTACAGTCATTCTAGTGTAAAATTATATGTCTAGATCAACTTGCTTAAACATATTTCAATCGTGCTGATAACGTGTTATAAAATAAAGACAGAATACTAAAAAGAGCAAAGAAAGAAGAAAACAGAGAATAGTAATTATTTAGGTGTGTCTTCATTAACCATTTGCAGTGTGACACAAAAGGGTAATACATTACTTGGTCATCAATTTGCCACAATGTGAAGCTTACATTGCCATCCATTTTTACAACAAAACACACTTTTATTTGGTCGTAATTTAAGTAGGGTAGAATAAAGAAGTCTGAAAATTCTTACGGTTGTCTGTGAAGTCGTCGTCGGAATTGGAAAGAAGAGCGTCGTAGTAATTGGAAGCGGAGTTGTGGAAGTGAGGTTGATGGTGGTGACAGACAAGTGATGCAGTGTCTGTGAGTAACGAATTAATAAAACTTATTTTATAGTAACGTTTTATATATGTTTCCTCCGTCAGAATTTTGTCTTTTTTGAATAAAATAATACGTAAAACGTTACTACCAAATACGCTTATTCTAGTTTTGTAAAATTTCAAAAAAAAAAACATATTATTTTGGTGAATTAGTTTAAATAGTGACTTACTTCGATAAAAAATTCCTCTCTCAAATGAAGAAGAAGGAGACAGTGAATAAAAAGATAGTAAATCACAAGAAAATGGTGCAAAGTCTACTAAAAGAAACAACAACATAATAGTGCGATAATTAAAAAACAACATATTAAAACAAAATAAGAAAAACCTATTATATATCAAAAACAAAAACTATAATAAAACAACCAACCCCACACATAAATATATTTAAGATACATTAAACTTATCTTCCATCAAAATTTGCATTTTCAAAACTCTCTTTTAGTATTCCTTCCATTTCAATTTACCCATCACATTTTTTCATTAACCCACCTAAAAAATAATAACCTTTTTTTATTAAAAAAAAACTCAACTTTTATGTTTTTTATCACTTTTAATGAAATAATTTATTATTATATAAATATTTAAGATTTATTAGACCATTATTTTTTTTTTAAAATCATCCCCTCCTTCCTTGTTTTTTTATATAATTTGTGTGAACCCAAATGTATGATTGAGAGGGGAAGTACTTTTTGGTTGTCGTTGTCCACAAAATGATAAGGATCGATATTTTTTTGTTAATAAACAAATGAGTATAAGGAAACGTCAAATCTAGTTAACCTCGGATGACTAAATGGACCCCCGGTAAGGATCAAGTCATAATCATATTTTCAATTTATATGAGTTAGTCTGATTTGACATAAAATTTAAGAAATAATTCTAAAATAAGACAGAGACATTTTTTGGCTAGAAATCATTCAATTAAGAATAAAATAAGTATTTTGAAATAAATTTATTATTAAATATAAAAATATATCATTTTTTTTTTAATTGGGACAGAGGATATATATATATGGCATGCGAAATTAGTAAATCTAACAAATAAAATAAAGACAACGCAAAAGTATCAATTTCAAGTAGAATGGGGGACCCCAACTTGAAAAAGATAGCCGTTAGAGAAGGTTTAATTATTGGGTGGCCAAAATTAAAATAGCCCACTTTTCAAAGTATATTTTTTATCAATACACCATAACTTTGCAATATAAAGGCCAAAAACATTTTTAGTTATAGAAAAACTAGCCGTTATACCCTTTTAATTATTTGTGTTGGGAGCCTGTCTTGTGAATCTGATTACACCTGACACTTTTTCATGTCTCCCAATAAAACTTCTCATAGTTTTAGCTCTATATGCTTCCACTTCACGTGGAATCTTAGCTCCTCTTACTACACAATCTTCTTCTTTTACTAGTGTTTTAGTAGAGAAGAAAAGAAGAGGAAAGTTTAATTTTTTCATTTTATCTTAATTCTATTCTTTTAAGATTGGAAATGAGAGATCAAGATCGAGTTTTTACTAGTTTTGAACCATACCCTTTTCGAGTTAACAAGTTTTTAACTCAAAAAGGAGGAGCTGGTAGATGCATAATTTCTCATCTTGCAAAAAGGTTCTTTCTTTTTGCTCAACTTTTCTTGTTATTTCAGTTACTGATATTTGGGATTCAGCCAACTTCAGGTGAAGATTGGGATGGGATAATTATTACTGCAGCAGATTTTCAAGCACTTCAAGCTTTTAAACAAGAATTGGTTGATCCAAAAGGGTTCTTGAAAAGCTGGAATGATAGTGGATTTGGAGCTTGTTCTGGTGGATGGCTTGGTATTAAATGTGCTCAAGGACAAGTTATTGTTATTCAGCTTCCATGGAGAGGTTTAGGTGGAAGAATTACTGAAAGAATTGGACAATTTCAGTCTCTTAGAAAACTCAGCTTACATGATAATGTCATTGGTGGTTCAATTCCTTCGACTTTGGGACTCATACCCAATCTTAGAGGACTTCAACTTTTTAACAATAGGTTATCTGGTTCTATTCCTGCTTCTCTTGGTTTATGCCCTCTTCTTCAGACACTTGATCTCAGCAATAACTCATTCTCTGGTGCAATTCCACCTAGTCTTGTTAATTCAACTAAGCTTTATAGGCTTAATCTTAGCCACAATTCTTTGTCTGGTTCAATCCCCACAAGTCTCACACAATCTCCCTCACTAATCTTTCTTGATCTTAAGTACAACAATCTTTCAGGCTCAATACCAGACACTTGGGATGGAAATGGAAATGGAAAAAGACTCTTCCAACTTCAGTCTCTTACACTTGATCACAACTCCTTCTCTGGAAGTGTTCCTGCTTCCATAGGCAAGTTGAATGAACTTGTTGAGCTTTCACTTAGTCATAATCAATTGACTGGAGTTATCCCAAGTCATATTGGGGGACTCTCTAGGCTTACAATACTTGATTTGTCTTATAATGTCATTAATGGAAGCTTGCCTGATAGCTTCTTGAATCTATCCTCACTAGTGGTCTTGAACTTGGAAAGCAACCAACTTGATAACCAAATCCCAGAAGCCATAATAAAATTGCAGAAACTCTCAGTTCTCAACTTGAGGAGTAACCACTTTACTGGTGATATTCCAGTCACTATAGGAAATATCTCTACTCTTAGACAACTAGATTTATCTCATAACAATATAAGTGGAGAAATCCCAGCTTCTTTAGAGAATTTACCAAATCTTAGTGCCTTAAATGTCTCATATAATAATCTATCTGGTCCCGTTCCGACTCATGTCGCTCGGAAATTCAACTCGAGTGCCTTTGTGGGCAATCTTCAGCTATGTGGTTATAGTGCATCAACCCCATGTCCAATCTCTCCAGTTAGCCCATCCCCCGAAACACCAAACAAGCAACGTCGTAAGTTAAGTACTAAGGACATAATTCTCATAGCAGGAGGGGCACTTCTCATAATCTTGGCTCTGCTATGTTGCATTCTCCTATGCTGCTTGATCAGGAAAAGATCTGCGGCTAAAGCAGGGAAGGATGGCCAAGGCACGAGTAGGGCGGCTGCAGCAGCCAGAGGTGAAAAGGGTGTTCCACCAACTGCTGGAGAAGTTGAAGCAGCAGGAGGAGGAGATACAGGAGGAAAGCTTGTCCATTTTGATGGACCTATTGTGTTCACAGCAGATGATCTTCTTTGTGCAACCGCCGAAATAATGGGAAAGAGCACTTATGGTACAGTGTACAAGGCCACATTAGAGGATGGCGATCAAGTTGCTGTGAAAAGATTGAGAGAGAAGATCACAAGAGGTCAAAGGGAATTTGAGAGTGAAGTCAATATTCTTGGCAAGATCAGGCATCCAAATCTTCTTGCCCTTAGAGCATATTACATGGGACCTAAAGGAGAGAAACTTCTTGTTTTTGACTACATGCCTAAGGGAAGTCTGGCAACTTTTCTTCATGGTAAGCCCAAAATCAGTTTTCCATTTCACTTTTGTATTTGTGAGAACTGTCAGATTATAAATCTTACTGTTCTTTGCAGCTCGCAGTCCTGATACACCAATTGATTGGGCAACAAGGATGAAAATAGCGAAGGGTACAGCAAGGGGATTGCTCTTCCTTCATACAAATGCCAACATCATTCACGGGAATCTTACATCGAGCAATGTTTTACTTGATGACAACACAAATGCAAAGATTGCAGATTATGGTCTTTCACGCCTTATGACTGCTGCAGCAAATGCAAATGTGATTGCAACTGCTGGAGCACTTGGTTATCGGGCACCTGAACTTTCAAAACTCAAGAAAGCAAACACAAAGACAGATGTATACAGCCTTGGTGTTATTATACTGGAACTTCTAACTGGGAAGTCACCAGGAGAAGCAATGAATGGTGTGGATTTGCCTCAGTGGGTTGCATCAATTGTGAAAGAGGAGTGGACAAATGAGGTATTTGATTTAGAACTAATGAGGGATGCATCCGTTATCGGTGATGAATTATTGAATACCTTGAAATTGGCTTTGCATTGTGTTGATCCGTCACCATCAGCTCGACCAGAAGTTCAGCAAGTTCTCCAGCAACTAGAAGAAATTAGACCTGAAACAGCTACCAGTTCTGGGGACGACGGTGCTGCAGCTCCCTCAGCAAGCGATGATTAGATATTAGATTTCTCATCTAAGTAATTTTTAGGCAGGTGTGTTAGGGAGTTAGGTGCCACAATTCTTTCATTCTTGAATTAGGTTGGTCAAGAGAGTGTTTTTTGTTCTTCTACTGTCTGTAGATACCCAAGTGTGCTATTTTGTTTTGTTAATTTGAGCAGCAATGGAATCCTCCTAATTTCCATAATTTCTGGTCCTAGAGACAGAAAATACACTAAAAACTGCTCAAGTAAGAAGTTAAACATGCTTGCATGTGTGTGTAGTCTATTTTCAGGTCATTCTTCTATACAACAACAAACCTAGGGAAATCCCACAAAGTAAAGGGAAATCCCACAAAGTAAAGAAGTTAAGCATGCTTACATGTGTGTTTCAGGTCATTCTTCTATACAACGACAAACCTAGTGAAATCCCACAAAGTAAAGAAGTTAAACATGCGTGCATGTGTGTGTAGTCTATTTTCAGGTCATTCTTCTATACAACAACAAACCTAGTGAAATCCCACAAAGTAAGCCCTACCATCAGCCAAATATTATTTAAGAAAAAAATTTCATTAAATTTGTAGGTGTAACAGGCTTGCATGTGTGTGGCATACTATCCATCCAACATCATCGTATGGATAGAAGTTAGTTTGAAGTTTTCAAAGGTTTTTCCTTTTCTTCCTACTCCTGCCTTTATGATGTGAACTTAGCTGGAACTCAACAAATAAATATGAGGATCTGGGGGAAGTTTTGTTAAATGAAAATCCCCACAAGTTATCAATTAGAACTCTACGAGGAAAAATATGTTGGATCAAACATCTATGCCTAAGATATGAACATGTCTCTAAGCTTGTATACAAATAAAGTACAATACAAAAGAAAGGGAAAGGGAAAGGGAAGGAAGGGGAATAGAGAAACTAAAAATAGATAACGAAAGGCAGAAGCTAAAAGCCATTATATACAGCAACTTCTCAGCTACTATGTTTTGCATATCCACTTGTTTCCTCTGCAACCGTCTCCCAAACATTTGCCATCTTTTCTGCATATCCTGCCTGGTAAAACCCAACATGTTATTTTCTCCTATAAATCTTTTCAAGGGAATAGAAGGAAAAAGTAAAACGGCTACTCGCTGGAAAGGAATATCATTAGTAACATTTCAACTGAAAACAGCAATAGCAGAATGATTCATCCAGTTCACAGGTGACATATCTTATCCAAGAAAAGTTTAAAGGTCACCACCTTAAGTTTCATCTATACCCGACCCAAGATTTTAACTTGTCACGAGAAAGTTCAACCAGTTTGCTCATGTCTGTCCCAGAAATGAATGGATCACAACAATCTGAAGCTAATCATTCTAATACATATTTGCTCAAACCGGAAAGCCAACTACAGCACAAACAAGTAAGAAGGATAGAGGACGGTAAGAAATTTGTTTTGAGTTGAGTTGATAATGTATGTCAGCCTTCAGTTAAGCACAACACCGGTTACCATGTAATCATTATTATAAGCATTTTTTTTCAAGTTTCCACAGATGGCAAACACAATTGATTTCCACAGATGGCACATTTAATGTGGGACCAGATTTAAGGGTCTTAGTTCTGTTGAATAATCGTGCTACAGAATGAATCTAATCATCATCCAGTTCAACAATATGGCTTAACAAAGCGAAGTACTTCAAGTAGTTCAATGAGGCTGGCCAGAAATTAAAACAGCGGGTCAACCTCCTCAATGCCTTAGCTTACTGAAAACTAGAATAGACATCAGAAGCAACTCCATCGATTGGCAGTAGGGTCCCGAAATTCTAAAATGAACACAGTTGCTACATGCATAGGATGTTTCCAAGTTAATCACATGCTTGTATTCCAAATCATATAGTGGATTAGAACTCACAATGATGCACCCTAAAAACTAACTGATAGCTACTATCATATCGAGAAGAGGGTAACTAGAAATGGCTAAACGAGCCCAGAAGAATAAAGATTCATTTTTGCTTTGGCCTTTTTTGTAAGGCATTGAACCCCACCCCACGAAGCGGTGTGAAAGTATACTGTTGACTTCCTTAAAGATGATCATTTGACCTGAAGGAAACACAGCAATGCAGAACAGCATTGCATCAACATTTCACATGATTCCAAGTACAAAATTCCTGATATTATCACAATATTCCAGGCCTCTAGTTCCTGTGCTCATAGCTTCTGAAACCACAGAAACAGACCCAAGATTCCACATTAAGACTTGATTGATTATCAATCTTCCACTTCCAGCCAATTAACCTAAATGACCAGCACCATTTCAAGCAATTACCAGTCTCAACAGTTCTTAATTTGTAACAACTCAGTTCGTAAGTACTTTAGCCTTTACTCTTCTTGGGACAAGAATACAGAGCAAACCCACAGAAAACTCTTAAAACTGTGATGTACTCAATCCTAGTGTTGGGCGTAGCACAAAACTCATCACCTTTTGTCCATCAGTTATGCATCACTAAACCTTGAGTTTAAAGCAGTTAAAGCTACGTAATATTCCTCATCAATGTTCACTCTTTTCACTGAGAAACATGAAAGACATTCTATCAGTGGACCTAGTCCCAAACCATGTATTGACTTCCCCGTTGAGACACGATATGAGAGAAAAAGAGACGAGACACCCAAACAATTTCATTCCTCATCAATGTTCACTCTTTTCACTGAGAAACATGAAAGACATTCTATCAGTGGACCTAGTCCCAAACCATGTATTGACTTCCCCGTTGAGACA
>JAJONR010003617.1:0-35668 GCA_029582245.1 Solanum etuberosum | reverse complement strand
ACCACATGGAGTTCGAGTTAGCTATGGTGAGCCTCCTTGCTTCTGGAGGATTTCATTTACTTTTCAGTTTTGTCAGGATGTCGTGGGTCTTGTCCCGATTTCCATCTTTGTCATTTAGAGGCTTCATAGATAGACAGTAGAGTTTCAGTAGTCTGTTCATTTATTTTGTTAAATGTTTTAAAGACTTAAATTTTTTTGAGGTGTTTTTTGTATTGTTTATGTATTTTTCGGCCATTTAGGGGCATTTACGTAATATTTGTCCATTTTCGGACAGTTACGAAAAGAAGTAAAGTTTTTTTCTTTTATTCATCACGATATTCTAAGGTCATTGGTGCAAGTCTAAATTTTTTTGATGCATTTTTTCTATTGTTTATGTATTTTTCGACAATTTAGGGGCATTTACGTAATATTCGGCCATTTTCGTACAGTTACGAAAAGAAGTAAAGTTTTGATCTTTTTTCGACATGATATTTTAAGGTCATTGGTGCAAGTTGAAATTTTTTTGAGGTGATTTTTGTATTGTTTATGTATTTTTCTTGATTTTTCGGCTATTTTGGGGAAATTACGTAATATTCGGCCATTATCGTTTAGTTACGAAATGAAGTAAAGTATTGTTCTTTTATTCGTAATGATATTCTGAGGTCATTGGTACATGTCGAATTTTTTTTGAGGCATTTTTTATATTGTTTATGCATTTTTCTTGAATTTTCTTACATTTTCAGACAATTACAAAAAGAAGTAAAGTTTTGTTCTTTTATTCGTCACTATATTCTAAGGTCATTGGTGCAAGCCGAATTTTTTTGAGGCGTTTCGTGTATTGCTTATGTATTTTTCTTGATTTTTCTTCCATTTAGGGGAATTTACGTAATATTCGGCCATTTTCGGACAGTTACGAAAAGAAGTAAAGTTTTGTTCTTTTATTCGTCACGATATTCTAAGGTCATTGGGGAAAGTCTAAATTTTTTGAGGCATTTTTTGTTTTGTTTATGTATTTGTCTTTATTTTTCGGCCATTTAGGGGCATTTACATAATATTCGGTCATTTTCGGACCGTTCCGAAAAGAAGTAAAGTTCTTTTATTCGTCACAATATTCTAGGTCATTGGTGCAAGTCTAAATTTTTTTGATGCATTTTTTGTATTGTTTATGTATTTTTCTTGATTTTTCGACCATTTAGGGGGGTTTACATAATATTCGGCCATTTTTGTACAGTTACGAAAAGAAGTAAAGTTTTGATGTTTTATTCGTCACGATATTTTAAGGTCACTAGAGCAAGACGAAATTTTTTTGAGGCGATTTTTGTATTGTTTATGTATTTTTCTTGATTTTTCTGTCATTTTGGGGAATTTACGTAATATTCGGCCATTATCGTATAGTTACGAAAAGAAGTAAAGTATTGTCCTTTTATTCGTCACGATATTTTAAGGTCATTGGTGCAAGTTGAAATTTTTTTTAGGCTTTTTTTGTATTGTGTATGTATTTTTCTTGAATTTTCTGACATTTTCAGAAAATTACAAAAAGAAGTAAAGTTTTGTTCTTTTGTTCGTCACGATATTGTAAGGTCATTGGTGCAAGTCGAACTTTTTTTGAGGCATTTTTTGTATTATTAATGTATGTTTCTTGATTTTTCGGCCATTTAGGGGCAATTTACGTAATATTCGGCCATTTTCGGACAGTTACGAAAAGAAGTAAAGTTTTGTTCTTTTATTCGTCACGATATTCGAAGGTCATTGGTGCAAGTCAAAAATTTTTTGAGGCGTTTTTTGTATAATTTATGTATTTTTCTTATTTTTTCGGCCTTTTAGGGACATTTACATAATATTCAGTTATTTTCGGACAATTACGAAAAGAAGTAAAGTTTTGTTCTTTTTTTTGTCATGATATTCTAAGGTCATTGGTGCAAGTCAAAAAAAATTGAGGCGTTTTTTGTATGGTTTATATATATTTCTTGATTTTTCGGCAAATTAGGGGCATTAACGTAATATTCGTCCATTTTCGGACAGTTACGTAAAGAAGTAAAGTTTTGTTCTGTTACTCGTAACGATATTCTAAGGTCATTGGTGCAAGTCAAAAAAAGTTTGAGGCGTTTTTTGTATTGTTTATGTATTTTTCTTGAATTTTCGATAATTTGCATTTACGTAATATTCACCATTTTCGGACAGTTACGAAAAGAAGTAAAGTTTTGTTCTTTTATTTGTCACGATATCCTATGGTCAATGGTGCAAGTTGAAATTTTTTTGAGGCGTTTTTTGTATTGTTTATGTATTTTTCTTTATTTTTCAGCCATTTAGGGGCATTTACGTAATACTCGGCCATTTTCAGACAGTTACGAAAAGAAGTAAAGTTATTTCATTCGTCACAATATTCTATGGTCATTGGTGCAAGTCGAAATTTTTTTGAGGCGTTTTTTGTATTGTTTATGTATTTTTCTTGATTTTTTGGCTATTTAGAGAATTTACGTAATATTCGGCCATTTTCGGACAGTTACTAAAAGAAGTAAAGTTTTGTTCTTTTATTCGTAACAATATTCTAAGTTCATTGGTGCAAGTCAATGTTTTTTGAGGCGTTTTTTGTATAATTTATGTATTTTTCTTATTTTTTCGGCCTTTTAGGGACATTTACATAATATTCAGTTATTTTCGGACAATTACGAAAAGAAGTAAAGTTTTGTTCTCTTATTCGTCACGATATTCTAATGTCATTGGTGGAAGTCCAAATTTGTTTGAGGTGATTTTTGTATTGTTTATGTATGTTTCTTGATTTTTCGACCATATAGGGGTACTTACGTAGTATTCGCCCATTTTCAGACAGTTACGAAAAGAAATAAAGTTTTGTTCTTTTATTCGTCATGATATTCTATGGTCATTGGTGCAAGTCAAATTTTTTTTGAGGCGTTTTGTATATTGTTTATGTATTTTTCTTGATTTTTCGTCCATTTAGGGGAATTTACATAGTATTCGGCCATTTTCGGACAGTTACGAAAAGAAGTAAAGTTTTGTTTTTTTATTCGTCACGATATCATAAGGTCATTGGTGTAAGTCGAAATTTTTTTGAGGCATTTTTTATATTGTTTATGTATTTTTCTTGATTTTTCGCCCATTTTCGGATAATTATGAAAAGAAGTAAAGATTTGTTCTTTTATTCGTCACGATATTCTAAGGTCATTGGTACAAGTCAAAAAAGTTTCAGGCATTTTTTTATTCTTTATAAATTTTTCTTGAATTTTTGGCAATTTAGGGGAATTTACGTAATATTCGGTCATTTTTGGACAGTTACTAAAAGGAATAAAGTTTTGTTCTTTCATTCATAACGATATTCTAAGGTCATTGGTGGAAGTCAAGAAAAAATTGAGGCGTTTTTTGTATTGTTTTTGTATTTTTCTTATTTTTTCGACCATTTAGGGGCATTTACGTAATATTCGGCCATTTTCGGACAGTTACGAAAAGAAGTAAACTTTTGTTTTTTAATTCGTCACGATATTCTAAGGTCATTGTTGCAAGTCTAAATTTTTTTGAGGCATTTTTTGTATTGTTTATGTATATTTCTTGTTTTTTCGTCTAGTTAGGGGCATTTACATAATATTCGGTTATTTTCGTACAGTTACGAAAAAAAGTAAAGTTTTATTCTTTTATTCGTCACGATATTGTAAGATCATTGGTGGATGTCAAATTTTTTTTGAGGCGTTTTTGTACTGTGTATGTATTTTTCTTGATTTTTTGACCATTTAGGGTTTATTACGTAATATTCGACAATTTTCGGACAGTTACAAAATTTTATTTTATTATCACGATATTCTAAGGTCATTGGTGTAAGTCAAAAAAATTTTTGAGGCATTTTTATATTTATTTATGTATTTCAGTTAATTTTTTGGCCTTTTAGGGCATTTACGTAATATTCAGCCATTTTCGAACAATAACGAAAAGAAGTAAAGTTCTTTTATTCGTCACGATATTCTAAGGTCATTGGTGCAAGTTGAATTTTTTTGAGGCGTTTTTTGTATTGTTTATGTATTTTTCTTGATTTTTCGACCATTTAGGGGTATTTACGTAATTTTCGGTCATTTTCGGACAGTTACGAAAAGAAATAAAGTTTTGTTCTTTTATTCGTCACGATATTATAAGGTCATTGATGCAAGTCGAAATTTTTTTGAGGCGTTTTTTTATTGTTTATAATTTTTTCTTGAACTTTTTGCAATTTAGGGGAATTTACGTAATATTCGGTCATTTTCGGACAGTTGCTAAAAGAAATAAAGTTTTGTTCATTCATTCATAACGATATTCTAAGGTCATTGGTGGAAGTCAAGAAAAGATTGAGGCGTTTTTTGTATTGTTTCTGTATTTTTCTTAATTTTTCGACCATTTAGGGGCATTTACGTAATATTCGATCATTTTCGGACAGTTACGAAACGAAGTAAACTTTTATTTTTTAATTCATCACGATATTCTAAGGTCATTGTTGCAAGTCTAAATTTTTTTGAGGCATTTTTTGTATTGTTTATGTATATTTCTTGTTTTTTCGTCCATTTAGGGGCATTTACGGAATATTCGGTTATTTTTGAACAGTTACGAAAAGAAGTAAAGTTTTGTTCTTTTATTCGTCACGATATTGTAAGATCATTGGTGCAAGTCAACAAATTTTTGAGGCGTTTTTGTACTGTGTATGTATTTTTCTTGATTTTTTGACCATTTAGGGTTTATTACGTAATATTAGATAATTTTCGGACAGTTACAAAATTTTGTTTTATTCATCACGATATTCTAAGGTCATTGGTGTAAGTCAAATTTTTTTTGAGGCGTTTTTATATTATTTATGTATTTTTCTTAATTTTTCGGCCTTTTAGGGCATTTACGTAATATTCAGCCATTTTCGAACAAGAACGAAAAGAAGTAATGTTCTTTTATTCGTCACGATATTCTAAAGTCATTGGTGCAAGTCGAATTTTTTTGAGGCGTTTTTTGTATTGTTTATGTATTTTTCTTGATTTTTCGGCCATTTAGGGGCATTTACGTAATATTCGGTCATTTTCGGACAGTTACGAAAAGAACTTTAGTTTTGTTCTTTTATTGGTCACGATATTCTAAGGTCATTGGTGTAAGTCAAAAAATTTTGAGGCATTTTTTTTAATGTTTATGTATTTTTCTTGATTTTTCGGGCATTTATGGGTATTTACGTAATATTCGGCAATTTTTCAAAAATTTACGAAAAGAAGTAAAGTTTTGTTTTTTTATTTGTCACGATATTCTAAGGTCATTGGTGCAAGTCGAAATTTTTGTGAGGCATTTTTTGTATTGTTTATGTAGTTTTCTTGATTTTTCGGATATTTAGTGGCATTTACGTAATATTCGGCCCTTTTCGGACAGTTAAGAAAAGAAGTAAAGTTTTGCTCTTTTATTCCTCACGATATTCTAAGGTAATTGGTGCAAGTTGAAATTTTTTTTGAGGCATTTTTTGTATTGTTTATGTATTTTTCTTGAGTTTTTGGCAATTTAGGGGTATTTATGTAATATTCGGTCATTTTCGGACAGTTATGAAAAGACATAAAGTTTTGTTCTTTTATTCATCACGATATTCTAAGGTCATTGGTGCAAGTCAAAAAAAATTTGAGGCATTTTTTGTATTGTTTATGTATTTTTCTTTATTTTTCGGCTATAGGGGCATTTAAGTAATATTCGGCCATTTTCGGACAGTTACGAAAAGAAGTAAAGTTCTTTTATTCGTCACGACATTCTAAGGTCATTGATGCAAGTCTGAATTTTTTAATTGCATTTTTTGTATTGTTTATATATTTTTCTTGATTTTTCGACCATTTAGGGGCATTTACGTAATATTCGGCCATTTTTGTACAGTTACAAAAAGATGTAAACTTTTGATGTTTTATTCGTCACGATATTTTAAGGTCATTAGAGCAAGTCGAAATTTTTTTGAGGCAATTTTTGTATTGTTTATGTATTTTTCTTGATTTTTTGGTCATTTTGGGGAATTTACATAGTATTCGGCCATTATTGTATAGTTACGAAAAGAAGTAAAGTATTGTCCTTTTATTCGTCACCATATTCTAAGGTCATTGGTGCAAGTCGAAATTTTTTTGAGGCGTTTTTTGTATTGTGTATGTATTTTTCTTGAATTTTCTGACATTTTATGAAAATTACAAAAAGAAGTAAAGTTTTGTTCTTTTGTTCGTCACGATATTCTAAGGTCATTGATGCAAGTCAAACTTTTTTTGAGGCATTTTTTGTATTGTTTATGTATTTTTCTTGATTTTTCGGCCATTTAAGGGCATTTACGTAATATTCGGCCATTTTTGGAAAGTTACAAAAAGAAGTAAAGTTTTGTTCTTTTATTCATCACGATATTCTAAGGTTATTGGTGCAAGTCAAAAAAAAATTTAGGCGTTTTTTGTATTATTTATTTATTTTTCTTGATTTTTTGGCCATTTAGGGGCATTTACGTAATATTCAGCCATTTTCGGACAGTTACGAAAAGAATTAAAGTGTTGTTCTTTTATTCATCACGATATTCTAAGGTCATTGGTGCAACTCAAAATTTTTTTGAGGCGTTTTTTGTATTGTTTATGTATTTTTCTTTATTTTTCAGCCATTTAGGGGCATTTACGTAATATTCGGCCATTTTCGGATAGTTACGAAAAGAAGTAAAGTTCTTTTATTTGTCACGATATTCTAAGGTCATTGGTGCAAGTCAAATTTTTTTGAGGCGTTTTTTGTATTGTTTATATATTTTTCTTGATTTTTCGGCTATTTAGGGGAATTTACGTAATGTTCGGCCATTTTCGGACAATTACGAAAAGAACTATAGTTTTGTTCTTTTATTCGTAACGATATTCTAAGGTCATTGGTGCAAGTCAAAAAAAATTTGAGGCGTTTTTTGTATTGTTTATGTAGTTTTCTTAATTTTTCGGTCATTTAGGGGCATTTACGTAATATTCGGCTATTTTCGGACAGTTACGAAAAGAAGTAAAATTTTGTTCTTTTATTCGTCACGATATTCGAAGGTCATTGGTGGAAGTTGAAATTTTTTTGAGGCGATTTTTGTATTGTTGATTTATGTTTCTTGATTTTTCGACCATTTAGGGGCACTTACGTAATATTCGGCCATTTTCGGACAGTTACGAAAATAAATAATTTTATTCTTTTATTCGTCACGATATTCTATGGTCATTGGTGCCAGTCGAAATTATTTTGAGGCGTTTTGTGTATTGTTTATGTATTTTTCTTGATTTTTCGTCTATTTAGGGGAATTTACGTAATATTCGGCCAATTTCGGACAGTTATGTAAAGAAGTAAAATTTTGTTCTTTTATTCGTCACGATATTCTAAGGTCATTGGTGAAAGTCGAAATTTTTTTAAGGAGTTTTTTGTATTGTTTATGTATTTTTCTTTATTTTTCGGCCATTTAGGGGCATTTACGTAATATTCGGCCATTTTCGGACAGTTACGAGAAGAAGTAAAGTTCTTTTATTTGTCACGATATTCTAAGGTCATTGGTGCAAGTCAAAAAAATTTTGAGGCATTTTTTGTATTATTTATGTATTTTTCTTGTTTTTTCGGCCATTTAGGGGCTTTTACGTAATATTCTGTTATTTTCGGACAGTCACGAAAAGAAGTAAATTTTTATTATTTTATTTGTCATGATATTCTAAGGTCATTGGTGCAAGTCAAAAAAAATTTGAGGCGATTTTTGTATTGTTTATGTATTTTTTGGCCATTTAGGGGCATTTACGTAATATTCGGCCATTTTCTGACAGTTACAAAAAGAAGTAAAGTTCATTTATTTTTCACGATATTCTAAGGTCATTGGTGCAAGTCGAAATTTTTTTGAGGCGTTTTTCGTATTGTTTATGTATTTTTCTTGATTTTTCGGCTATTGGTTTTTCTTAGGAGCATTGGAACCCACACCACTAGTAGTAGCTTGCATGCCCTCTCTTCCTTTAGCCGCAAACATTGGGCAATCCCTCATTTTGTGATAACTTTTACCACAACTAAAGCAACCATCCATGCGGACTAGGCACTTACCCTCGTGCTTTTTACCACACTTAGCACAATTAGGCCTAGGCAATGAAGATCCACTACCATTACCTCTTTGAGGCTTTGGATTAGACACCCTATCTTGGTTGAACTTAGGAGGAGCATTGGAGGAACTTTGACCGAAAAACCTTTGTGGGAATCTAGGACGACCTTGTCCATCAGACCTTGCATTAGAGAAATTTCCATCTCCGGTCTTAGCCCTTTTTACCTCTCTAGACTTTTCCTTGAGTTTCTCCTCCTCAATTTGTTGTGCATGAACCATGAGACGAGAGATGTCCATGTCATTAATGAGCATAGCGGTTCGACACTCTTTAACCACCATTTCGGACATACCCGAAACAAACCTACTCATCTTAGCTCTTGAATCGGCAACCATTGATGGAGCATACTTAGACAATTGAGTGAACTTTAGAGCATATTCCCTCACACTCATACTTCCTTGTCGAAGGTTAATGAACTCAAGCACCTTGGCTTCCCTCATCTCAAGGGGAAAGAACCTATCAAGAAAAGTGGCTTTAAACTTCTCCCAATTAAGAGGACCTGCATCTTCCAGTCTCCCTTCTTTCCATTGGTTATCCCATATTTGAGCCACACCTTTCAATTGATAAACGGCCAATTCCACCTTTTCCACCGGCGTAACTCCCATGATGATCAAAACCTTATATACCTCGTCGATAAACTCTTCAGGATGTTCCTCAACTTTGGAACCATGAAACTCCGGAGGATTCATTCTTGTGAAGTCCCTCACTCTTGAAGCCGCCGTGCCCACATTTGGGTTCACGAGAACCACTATCTCCCTATTGGCTTGGACCGTCATGGCTTGAGAAAATACTTGAAAAGCAGCCCTAAACTCCGCATTCAACACTTTCTCGGCCAAAGGATCAACCGAAACTTGAGGAGCTTGGGGAGGGGCTTCTTGTTCAACATTCTCCCTCACATTCCTTCTAGTATAACCTCTTCGTGAAGCCATATGGTGAAGAACATAGGATAAGGATTAGGAGAGAGACCTTATAGAGTTAAACTCTATCGCACGACTTAAGAGTAATGAAAGAAGTGAAGTTTACTAATCATCTTGTAGCCTCTCATTCATAAATGTGGCGCGCTTCACACTCATGAACAAGACTCTACTAGACGTGGCTTATGAGACATCCTAGGACCATTCTAAACCTTGTGCTCTGATACCATGTTTGTCACGACCCAAGGGTACTCCCTAGATGTAACCTGACGTATAGAACCCCGAAGGACTCCATACAAGCCACTTAGCTCTCATAACATAAGAAATAGAACAATAAGAGTAAAACAATAGTCCAAGTCCAAAATATTTTATAACTGAAAGCGGAAGTCTACTACACTTGTCTCGTCATATCTATCTAATACAATAGAATGAAATTGGGCCTAGCCCATACATCATGTCCAAAAGACAAAATACATGAAAGAAAGAGAAAACAATAAAGTCTGTTCTAGAAGCATGAGGACTCACCAAAGCTCAGGAATTAATCAAATCACCCACTAGCCACGAAACTGAGAACCCTGAATATCAGACCCTACATTTGGGAAAAATGTAGGCAAGTGTATGCATTAGTACAAAGCAATGTACCAAGTATGATAGCCATGCATAAAATATTTAAATCATGCTAAAAGGGACATTTCATTTCATGACATGCAATTGACCAAGCTAAACATGATAATAAAGAGTTATAAAACATAAGTCATAAATCATGTAATATTTGGCCATTTTTGGACAGTTACGAAAAGAACTAAAGTTTTGTTCTTTTATTCGTAACAATATTCTAAGGTAATTGGTGCAAGTCAAAAAAAATTTGAGGCGTTTTTTGTATTGTTTATGTATTTTTCTTAATTTTTTTCCGCCATTTAGGGGAATTTACGTAATATTCGGCCATTTTCGGACAGTTACGAAAAGAAGTAAAGTTTTGTTCTTTTATTCGTCACGATATTCTAAGGTCATTGGTGGAAGTCAAATTTTTTTGAGGCGATTTTTGTATTGTTTATGTATATTTCTTGATTTTTCGACCATTTAGGGGCACTTACGTAATATTCGGCCATTTTCGGACAGTTACGAAAAGAAATAAACTTTTTTTCTTTTATTCGTCACGATATTTTAAGGTCATTGGTGCAAGTCGAAATTTTTTTGAGGCATTTTTTTGTATTGTTTATGTATTTTTCTTTTTTTTTTTTCCGGCCATTTAGTAGTATTTATGTAACGACCTGATTCCGTCGTTAGGGAAAAGACAATGGGGGAAAGAATTGGGGCCAGAAAACTTTTTGGTAGTAACTTGGAATTTCTTAACCTAGTCCAGATTTGGACGAAATCGGAGTCAGTGAGGTCTAGGGAAATCTGGTAACGAATGAGAGACCTAATTTTGAATTTGATCACTTGAGTGGATAGCTAAGACGTTAAGGAACCCGTACGACTTTACGGAATCGAATTCGAGCGTGTAGAACTCCCAAATCTGATCTTAGCGTGAACGGGTATTTTCTGAGTGTCATGGGTTGAAGGTGTGTTGTGAATTTGGGGTTTGAAACTCTTAATTTAACTCTCTGTTTCCGTGCAAGCCGCTAGGGCGGGATTATTCCCACCAGGGCAGGGCCGCTGTGGCGAGATGTGGGCCGCCATAGCGGGACAGACGCTACTTAAGTCGGAAATAAACCCCAAAAACGTTATTATTCTGCAACATTCGATCTTGAGAGCTAAGGAACGACCCAGGGATATTTCTTGTAGGTTTTCCACCTCTTCTAGCACCAAAGGTAAGGTTTTTACTCCCCGATTTCATTTTTTGATCCGTAGAACTTAGTTTCTTAGGTAATTATCGATGGGGGAGGGTTTTGATCTGGGATTTATGGTGGAAGAAGCCCTAATCTGGGTATGGGGATCAAGGGTTTAATCTAGGGTTGATATTATTTATTATAATCCGGGTAATTAGGTCTTGTGTAATTATCCTTGCGTTATATTGATTGTTGGTAGACCAAGAACAAGCGGAAAGAATCCGGAAGGGGAAGAATCAAGTTTCTTAGGGGATTCAAGCTTTGTTCGAGGTAGGTGATGGTTGTGATTTCATATTTTGCGTGATGTATGTTAGTAATTGCTTCATTGTAATGCATGTATGTATGTGAATGAAGCCTATTGATCGCACCTAATGTACTTGAGTATGAACGAATGATTGTATGCCATGAATCAACACTTGATTGTATGATTATGAGAATGTGCATTGTGATTGTGATTGTGGCTTGTTGAATGGATCAGGTGTCATGTTTCGACACACTAACTGGGATCGGATGTCACGTATCGACATATATATTGGATCGGGTGTCACGTTCCGACATACTAACTTGGATCGGGTGCCACGTTCCGGCGCACATATGGGATCGGGTGTCACGTCCGGCACACTAATTGGGATCGGGTACCACGTTCCGGTACACTAACAGTTTGAGTATGGGTTCCATGAGAGGACCATTGTATTGGATTCCATGAGAGGACCATTGACTTGTCATATATACTTGTTATTGAGAATGTGGAATTGTACATTGCTTCAGAAATGATAACTGATATATATATATATCCTGTATATGCGTGTTTTACTTTGTTGTGACTGCTTATATATATTTCGCTTACTGGAATAGCCACGTGATCCTACCAGTACACTGTGGTTGTGTACTGATATTGTTCTTTGTTGAGTACAGGACATCTTCAGGTGGCTATTGATAGACCTCAGCTAGGTGACTATTGAGCGTAACCGGATTCAAGGGTGAGCCAGTTCTTTCAGGTTGCCATGGATCTTTCTTGTTTAAGTCCACTCTTTTCGGACTCAGACTATTTATTTAAGGTGTTTGTTTAGTTACGGGGTTGTACCCCTTGTTCTTAGACTTGTCGTTAGTAGAGTTTTGGTACAATGACTTTCAGGTTCTAGAGGTTGTTCTTCCGCATTAGTTTGGCTAGTTTATTTAAACCTTTGGAGTTTATGTGTAACACCCCGTATCCGAAAACAGACCAAACCAGCAGATTTCCAGAAATTGCAGGTGCAACCCACGGTTGCCACCCACGGACCGTAGGGTGACCCACGACCCGTCCTGGTGGTCCGTGGATGGCCACCTGCAACCCTCCCCAGAAACTCAGACAAAAACTATTCTAAGGCATGACCCACGGACCGTGGATCGAGGCCTCAGAACCTGGTCTCTGAAGTCGATCGACGGACTGACAGGACAGATCGTGGATCAGTCCACGGACCGTCGATCTGTCCGTAGGTCGAGACCCTCAGGACCCCCAAGAACCCATCCTCTGAAGTCGATCGACAGACTGATAGGACGGATCGTGGATCAGTCCACGGACCGTCGATCAGTCCCATCGGTGGCTTCGGCAGATTATAAGTCAGGGGCCGTTTGGTCTTTTCCTCATGCGTTGGACCCCTAAACTACGTCGTTTAACCCCTAAACTACGTAGTTTTGGTCAGTTTTAGAACCTAAACTAATCAATTATTCACCAAAAAATCATCAAACTTAGAGCAAAATAGAGGAGAAAGTCGAGCAGCCCTAGTTCAAGAACGCAGCGAGTTTTCATCAGTTCCAGCCCTGAAATCGAAAGATTTCTCCGTGAATTTCGTCACCAGGTATGTGGGATTTTACTAGTGGGTTCCTTTCACCCATTAGGTCCCTAGAATTCAGTCATATTCTTGATTCCTTTCGTATTATCTAGACCTAGAGTTTCTAGAATTTCAGCAAATCATTATGAATTAGTTACTTTAATGTTCCTAATCAGATTATCATGATTTTAGTATTGTTTTGCGTAGATTCTTTCATAAACTCAGAACCCTAGCTATGTAGTTCTTTTAGTTCATGAATTACACATGCTAGGTCAGTTATTTCAGATATACATGCCTCAGATTCGAATGTTTCATTATTTAGCACATTAATGTTGCATTTTCAGTTAGCATGTCAATATTTTGAGCTATCCAGTATTACAGAAATTCAGTCATAAATTGTTAATTACATAATCAATTGGCAGTAGCTTAATACCGAGTGGACTAGGGTCAGTCATCCTCAAGTCCCAGAACTACGTGCCCCTGTAGGTTGTAAGTCCCCCTCTGTGAGCATCATTTTAGTGATCACGCCAGTCATGCCTCTATACCTCTAGCAGGGTATATTGGGTCCTCTCGATGGGGCTTATACATCGGACTCCATATTTAGCTCATGTGGTTTTATGTCGGTTATTAGTAGCTTCCTTACAGTCAGATTCATTGCATTGACCATGTTATCAGTTACAGTCCGATTGCAGTCTCAGTATGTTATAAACTTGGTCATTGTATTCAGTTAGTTCATGTTCAGTATTCTCAGTATACTATCATGCTCATCTCTTATCATTGCTCAGATATATGCTTTGGTTCAGTTATGTTTATTGTTCAGCTTTATTCTATCCTGCATGCTCAGTACCTTTCAAGTACTGACGCATACTCTGCGCTACATCTTCTCGTGATGTAGGTTTAGGTTCTCAGATTCCAGATCACGCATAGATCGGTTCCCAATCTTTAGCTCAGCAGTATTAGTGGTGAGTCCTCATTCTCCGAGGATGACATACATGTTTCTTTTGCTTTTAGTCTTTAGTTTCAGTGTTTGCTAGATCTAGCTGGGGCATGTCCCAGCATTTCTAGTCAGTTGAGGCTTTATTTCAGACATAGTTAGATTTAGCTTTAGCATTTTAGTTTGACTTTTCAGTTATTGTTAAACTCTCAGTTTTTTTATATATTCAGATAGTTTATGGGTATTCCCCATCATTTCAGTTTACATGATAATTTAGCTTCCGCGCAGTATTTCTTTACTTCAGTTTATTTAGTATGCTTATGATATGCCAGCAGGGTTAGCTTGGGGTCACTCGTGATCCTAGGTCCCGTGTCCGCATCCTGGGGGTAGCTTCGGGGCGTGACAAATTTGGTATCAGAGCATTAGGTTTAAGTGTCCTAGGATGTCTGAAAAGCCACACTAAGTAGAATCCTTTTTCATGGGTGTGAAGTGCACCACATCTAATGAGAGGGAAGCTACGAAGTGTTTTAGGAAAACCTCACTTTCTTGATATTCTTATCGTGCGTTGGTATGATCTCTCTCTAACTTGTCGTTATGCATTTTAGATCATGCCTTCTCGTAGAGCTTATGGAAGGAATGCGAATGCACGAAATGCTAACACAGCTCCTCCAGTCCCAGATCAGGAAGTTTCGAATGTTGAGTTTCGGAACGCCATTCAGCTTTTGGCTCAGAGTGTGACTAACCAGAACAACCAACAGGCTCCAGTGCCCACAAATGCTAGTGGTGGATCAGTGGCAGCCAGGGTTCGTGATTTTGTTAGGATGAATCCGCCTGAGTTCTTAGGATTGCAGATTGGTGAAGATCCCCAAAACTTCATAGATGAGTTCAAGAAAATCTTTGGAGTGATGCAAGTTACTAGAAATAACAGGGTAGAGTTGGCATCCTATCAGCTTAAGGATGTAGCTCACATCCGGTATACTCAATGGAAAGAGAACAGGGGTACGGATGCAGTTCCTACCACTTGGGAGTGTTTTAGTGAGACTTTTCTGGACATGTTCTTTCCAAGAGAGTTGAGGGAAGAAAAAGCTCAGGAGTTCATGAATTTGAGGCAAGGTAACATGACAGTCCAAGAGTATGAACTCAAGTTCACCCAACTCTCCAGGTATGCTCCTCACTATGTTGCCGATTCCAGGGCTCAAATGAACAAGTTTCTATATGGGGTATCCGATTTAGTGAAAACAGAGTGCAGAAATGCTATGTTGCTGGAAAATATGAACATCTCTAGGATCATGACTCATGCTCAACAGGTTGAAGGAGATAAGCTTAGGGAACATGCTAAGGAGAACAAAAAAGCTAGGACAGGAAGCTATGAGTATTCTCAACAGAAATCGGGTGGTGGAAATCGCTCGCAGGTTCAGCAAAAGTCTTCAGCTCCAGCACCTTCATCTGCTAGTGTTCCATCCTCCATGTTCCGACAGGATCAGAAAGGTAGGGCATCAGGCTCTAAGTCTCAGGGAAGTATTTCAGGCACCAGAACCTACCCAACTTGTCCAAAGTGTGGTAAGAACCATCCGGGCGAATGTCTTGTAGGAAAGGAAGGATGCTTTGGGTGTGGTCAGTCTGGTCACAGGTTGAGAGATTGTCCTTCTGCTAAATAGAGTCAAGGAGGCAATAATGGTAGAACTCAGTCCACAACTTCAGCAGCACCAGCAGGTCACCCGACTCAGTAGGGTAACTCATCTGGTATAGGTGGCGGACAGCACCAAAACAGGTTGTATGCTCTTCAGGCTCGCCAGGATCAGGAAGATTCTCCTGATGTGGTCACTGGTACGTTACGAGTCTTTAACTTAGATGTTTATGCTTTGTTAGATCTAGGGGCGACTCTTTCCTTTGTAACTCCTTATATAGTAGTCAAATTCGATGTTAGTCCAGAAACTCTCTCAGAACCCTTCTCAGTCTCTACTCCAGTCGGTGACCCAGTTATAGCTAGACGGGTATACAAAAATTGCCCTGTCACAGTCTCTCAGAAAGTCACCTCAGCAGATCTTGTAGAGTTAGAAATGGTAGACTTCGATATCATTCTAGGCATGGATTGGTTACATTCTTGTTATGCCTCAGTCGATTGTAGAACTAGGATTGTTCGTTTTAAGTTTCCAGACGAACCAATCTTAGAATGGAAGGGTAGTAGCTTAGCGCCTATAGGTCGATTCATTTTTTACCTTAAGGCCAGAAAGATGATTTCCAAGTGGTATATCTATCATCTAGTTCAGGTTAAGGATTTAAGCTCCGAAACCCTAACTCTTGAGTCAGTTCCTATAGTAAATGAGTTCCCATAAGTGTTTCCAGAAGATCTTTTCGGAGTTCCTCCCGAAAGGAAAATCGACTTTGGAATTGATCTCCTTCTAGATACCCAGCCTATTTCTATTCCTCCTTACAGAATGACTCCATTTGAGCTTAAGGAATTGAAAGAGCAGTTGAAAGACCTTCTAGATAAGGGCTTCATCAGACTTAGTATTTCTCCATGGGGTGCACCAGTGTTGTTCGTGAAAAATAAAGATGGTTCTCTCATGATGTGCATTGACTATCGGCAGTTGAACAAAGTCACAATCAAGAATAAGTACCCTATTCCCAGGATTGATGACTTGTTTTACCAACTTCAAGGTGCTAGTCACTTTTCGAAGATAGACCTCAAATCCGGTTATCATCAGCTCAGAGTCAGAGATAGTGACATCCAGAAAACAGCCTTCAGAACTCGGTATGGTCATTATGAATTTGTAGTTATGTCATTTGGACTAACCAATGCTCCTGTAGCTTTCATGAATTTGATGAACAGGTGTTCAAGCAGTATTTGGACTTGTTCGTTATCGTCTTTATTGATGATATCCTCATTTACTCTAGGAATGAGGAAATACACGCGACTCATTTGAGGGTTGTCCTGCAAACTCTCAAAGATCGCCAGTTATTCGCTAAGTTTAGCAAATGTGAGTTTTGGCTGAAATCTATTGCTTTCCTTGGGCATATAGTGTCTAGTGAAGGGATCCGAGTGGATTAGTGAAACAATGGCCCAGACCTACCTCTCCTACAGATATCAAAAGTTTATTGGGTTTAGCTGGTTATTACAGAAGGTTTGTGGAAGGATTTTCATCCATAGCTTCTCCATTGACTAAGTTGACTCTGAAAAAGGTTAAGTTTCAGCGGTCAGATGATTCTGAGAAAAGCTTTGCAGAACTGAAAACTAGGTTGACTACAACTCCGGTTTCGACTCTACCAGAGGGTTCAGACGGTTATGTTATCTATTGTGATGCATCCAGAGTCGGCCTAGGTTGTGTGTTGATGCACGAGATAAGGTTATAACATATGCTTCTAGACAACTTAAGGTGCATGAGAAAAACTATCTGACTCATAACCTCGAGCTTGCAACAGTGGTTTTTGCACTTAAGATTTGGAGACATTACTTGTATGGTGTTCACGTAGATGTGTTCACAGACCATAAAAACCTTCAGTATGTGTTCACCCAGAAAGAGTTGCATCTTCGCCAGGGGAGATGGCTTAAGTTCCTCAAGGATTATGATATGAGTGTGCATTATCACCCTGGTAAGGCCAATGTAGTAGCAAATGCTCTTAGCAGACTATAAATGGGTAGTGTAGCACATGTTGAGGAAGAAAGAAAAGAACTAGCAAAGGATGTTCACAGGCTTGCTCGTTTGGGAGTTCGCCTTATGAGCATATCAGATGGTGGCGTAACAGTTCAGAATGGGTCAGAATCTTCATTGGTAGCGGAGGTTAAGGAAAAGCAAGACAGTGATCCGATATTGCTTCAACTAAAGGGTGCAGTTCATCAGCAGAGAGTGGAGGTTTTCTCCCAAGGGGGAGATGGTGTGCTTCGCTATCAGGGTCGATTATGTATTCCTAAGGTGGGTGAGTTGAGACAGCAGATTCTTGTAGAAGCCCATAACTCAAGGTATTCTATTCATCCAGGCGCCACTAAGATGTATCGTGATCTGCGGGAAGTCTTTTGGTGGAATGGCATGAAAAGGGATATAGCATATTTTGTGGCTAAGTACCCGAATTGTCAGCAGGTGAAGGTAGAACATCAGAAACCAGGGGGTATAACTCAAGAGATCAACATTCCTACTTGGAAGTGGGAAGTGATCAACATGGACTTCATTACAGGTTTACCTCGTACTCACAGACAGTATGACTCCATTTGGGTGATAGTTGACAGAGTTACTAAGTCTGCACGCTTTTTGGCTGTTAAGACTACAAATTCAGAGGACTACGCCAAGCCCTACATTAATGAGATATTCAGGTTGCATGGTGTTACTTTGTCCATCATCTCAGATAGAAGTCCTCAGTTTACCTCTCATTTCTGGAAGTCATTTCAGAAAGGTCTTGGTACTCAAGTTAATCTTAACACAACGTTTCATCCGCAAATAGATGGTCAGGCAGAGCGTACCATTCAGACCTTAGAGGACATGTTGAGAGCTTGTGTGATCAACTTCAAGGGTAGTTGGGATGATCACCTTCCTCTTATAGAGTTCGCCTACAATAATAGCTACCATTCCAGCATTCAGATGACCCCTATGAGGCATTGTATGGGCGTAGATGTAGATCTCCAGTTGGTTGGTTTTAAGTAGGTGAAGCAGCCTTGATAGGGCCAGATTCAGTTCATGATGCTATGGAAAAAGCTCAGCTTATCAGAGATAGACTTAAGACAGACCAGAGTCGCCAGAAGTCCTATGCAGATGTAAGGATAAAGGACTTGGAGTTCCAAGTTGATGATTGGGTTTTCCTGAAAGTGTCACCTATGAAAGGGGTGATGAGATTTGTCAAGAAAGGGTAGCTCAGTCCTAAATATGTAGGCCCTTACAAGATCTTGAAAAGAGTTGGTAAAGTGACTTATGAGTTAGAGTTGCCAACAGAACTAACATCAGTGCATCCGTTTTTTCACATTTCATTGTTGAAGAAGTGTGTGGGTGATCCAACATCTATTGTACCTTTAGAAAGTGTGGCTATGAAGGATAGTCTCACTTATGAAGAGGTACCAGTTGAAATCCTTGATCTTCAGGTTCGAAGGTTGAGAAACAAGGAAGTCGCTTTAGTTAAGGTTTGGTGAAGGAGCCAGTCCGTAGAGGGAGCTACTTGGAAAGCAGAAGCAGCCATGAAGGCCAAGTATCCTCATCTCTTTCCTTCCGATTCCATTCCAGCTTGAGGTAACAGTTCCTATTCAATTTTTCAGTCATTCATGCACAGATTCAGTCTTAGCATCATGCTCATTCAGTTTGTACTTGCATTTTCAGTGTATTTGCATGTCCTTGAAACTTAGTTCAGTCAGAAATCAGTTTCTAGTAATTAGTGGCAGGGTTTGCAGCTCTTTCCCTCACTATCCAACTAGTTTAGACTTCACTCGAGGACGAATGTTCCCAAGGGGGAGATAATGTAACACCCCGTATCTGAAAACAGACCAAACCAGCAGATTTCCAGAAGTTGCAGGTGCAACCCACAGTTGCCACCCACAGACCGTAGGGTGACCCACAGCCCGTCCTGGTGGTCCGTGGATTGCCACCTGCAACCCTCCCTAGAAACTCAGACAAAAACTATTATAAGGCATGACCCATGGCCGGACCCATGGACCGTAGGTCAGACCACAGACCGTGGTCCACGTCCGTGGATCAAGGCCTCAGAACCTGGTCTTTGAAGTCGATCGACGGACTGACAGGACGGATCGTGGATCATTCTACGGACCGTCGATCCGTCCATAGGTCGAGACCCTCAGGACCCCCCAGAACCCATCCTCTGAAGTCGATCGACGGACTGACAGGACGGATCGTGGATCAGTCCACGGACCGTCGATCAGTCCCGTCGGTGGCTTTGGTAGATTTTAAGTCAGGGGTCGTTTGGTTTTTTCCTCATGCGTTGGACCCCTAAACTACATCGTTTAACCCCTAAACTACATAGTTTTGGTCAGTTTTAGCCTAGTAAACTAATTAGAACCTAACCTAATCAATTATTCACCAAAAATTCATCAAACTTAGAGCCAAATAGAGGAGAAAGTTGAGCAACCCTAGTTCAAGAACATTGATATTTCAGGAGCTAAAAACAAATATGCTATGTCACAACATAAAGTCAAAATTATTTAGAAAATATTTTTGACACTTCTAAATACTTATTTTACTATGAATTCAAGAAGTTTGACAAAAATTTGAAGGACCAAATTTGAAAGTCAAATCACTTGTACGAAGGATCTAAACTGGAAATGTAATAAATTGTTGTATATTAAATTAGACTATGATTCTTAAATTTCAAAATTAAAAATAAATAAGAAGGGATCCAAAATATTCTACTACCGTTTATGGTAAATTACTTATTGTACATGAGTTCATTCTTACTAAACAGTATGATAATTAATCACTATAAATATACTCGTGGTATCAATATTCTACATCATATCTTCTTACTTTTTCAAAGTAGAAGTTTTGTCATGGAAAAAAAAGATCAAGATCACTAACATAGAAAGCATGCTGAAAACTCCCATTAAAACATTGAAGAATCTTGAGCTTCAACAACTAAGCGAGAGCGTGGAGGCAAAATTGAAGAAAGTTGAAGATGTGGCGAATCAACAAATAGAGCGTGGTATTGTATGTCCATAGCAAATCCTTGGAAGTGCATTGCCTCCAATGTACTTCCAATGCACTTCCAAGGATTTCATATGAAAATGCAATACAACGCTCTATTTGTTGAGAAAATATCACTAAAACTAAAATTCAAAATCTACCCTCTTGGCTCCTACTTGTTATATTAAATAAGATAAAATTCTAATTTTACTCTCTTAGCTCATCAAACTAAATGCTTAAGAAAATATAACAAGAACTAAAATTGAAATTTATCCTTCTAACTCCTACTCATCAAATTAAATCATATAAAATTTAAAATTTATTCCGACTTCTACTCATCAAATTAAATCAAATAAAATGTTTTAAAGAATTAAGAGAAACTACTAATCCTCCCGGATCCTACTCATCAAGACATAATGTATTACCATAATCTTGAGATTTTTCCTATATATAAAAATTTCTTCACTCTCCCTTTACTTCCAATCCTCTTTCATTTGCATCCTCAAACAAACAAGTTATCAACTTCACTGTAAGTTTCTTCATCAACTCTCTGTTTTCTTTGTAAAGAAATAAAAGTCAAGTTTTTGTTTGTTTCCATCAATCAAAGAGTGATCTTTTATGTTTTGTTTTTTTGTGGGGTTCTTTTATCTGATGGTTTGGGGTTTGATTTCTATATAAAGTTTTCATCTTTATGGTTAATGATTGATTTTTTTTCATTCTAGACTAGTCATGGACTGCAACAAAGAAGAGGACATCTATCACGCCCCGAGCCTACACCGTGGACGTGACCGCCACTCGAGAATCATTTCTGATTCCAGAGCGAACCCTTGGCCTAGCATACTATTTAGCGGAAAACTTACTCAAGCATAAAGAAGTTTGAAATTCATAATTAAACTCAATAGTCTCAATTAAACTCAACTCAAATAAATATATGGAAATACTTAATAAAGTATAAGTAATAGTTCTCAAGATATCAAAACAGAAAGGAACATACTAAGGGACTCATCAACTCTAACTATTTATGAAGCCTCTAATACTAGGAAAGTTGTCGGGATAAGACCCACAAAAACTCAACAATAACAGAAAATAAATGTGAAATCCTCCGAAAAGCAAGGAGGCTCACAAAAGCTATCTGAAGTGCAAAGTGATCTCAACGAAACGCCTGTTGATGATCCTGAACACCTATATCTGCATCATAAAAGATGCAGGTCGAATGACATCAGTACATTTGAATGTACGAATATGTAATATAACCGAGGCGAAATAACTAAAAGAAAGGACTGCAATAGGTATAACATAAACTCAATTGAATGTAAAGAATTAAAGGAAAGAAACCATTTAACTTTACTAAATACTTTCTTATTCTCTGAACTTTAACATAATAAGTGATATATAAATATACACTTCAAATCTATTGAGAGATTTTCTAACCGACAACCATCACTATGAGCTAAGTGATGATACAACATCTTTTTCACACTGCCAGAACTGTCCTATATCGTACCAGGATATAGAAAATATTAACTAAGTGGATTCACTATGCTCTACTCGAAGGCACTAAGGATTCATCTAAAAGGAATTATCATGTACCCATGTTGGCAACACATGGTTTATGAGGGTTGTAAGTTATCTGAACTCTCCCCTATATCAGTAATCAATACTACTCCCAATAATATATACTCTTCCTCAAATGTATAAAAACATTACTCTTTCTCTGGTTTGAGATAATTGCTAAAACTATCCTCTTAAAAGACGTAACTACTCTGAACTGTTTCGGAAACTCAATGTTTATTTAGAAAACAAGGTTTCTCTTAGCTTAATGTAAAATGCATTCTGGGTTGAGATAATTACTAAAAAGGGGCCTCTTTAAGAGGTAACTGCTCTGTACTTAATCTTTCTGAAAACTCTTTTAAATTTTCTCAAAAAAAATCTACTCTTTTTCTTCATTTAAAAATGAAAAATTAGGGAAATACTTAGTTCCCTTATACTAGTTCTCAAACTGCTCTTTACTTCCTTAAAACTCAATTTAAACAATGATCTTTATTTAAAGGATTCTCAATAAGAATTCACTGAATACTCAATATAGGTTTCATGCTGAAAAATAGTCATGAACAATCAACTCAATAATCACAATTCACATTGTATGACAATTCAATGAATAGGAATAGGAATTCAATAATCAACAACTCAAGAATTCAGAACTCAATATCAACTAATCTCAATAATACTGAAACTAAAGATAGAACCCTGGATTACTCATTTACTGATTTGAAAGTAGATGGAAGGTGTGAGGACGAACTAGTCCAACACTGATAGCCTTACATACCTGAAAGAACGAAGTTCTTTGGTTAAATCGAAGAAACTTGAAGAACGCTTGAACCCTAAATTTTCTCCTCTTGGAACCTTCCTCTAATGTCTTGAAGTGTTAATGAACGTAAAAGGACTAATTAACACTTTTTAAACCCTTAAGTAGGTGTATAACATCGTGGCTTAGGCTTACAATAGGGGTTAAAACGATGTAGTTTATGTACCAAACGCATAGTGGAAAGACCAAAACGACCCCAACTTTTAAAATAGAAAACGTGCCTCAAACAGGAGGTTTCACGGATCGTATGAAGCTTCACAGTCCGTGAAACTCTTCCCATCTAGAGGGTCGTCAAGTTGCACCTGCCCGACAGGGCTTCACTAAAACAAGCTAACTTTTTACTCCAAACTTGAAATGGGGCAAACTTGGTTGCGTTGGAAAGAGAACTCAAAGAAATTTAATTTGATAGGTCATGGGCTACCTAATTCATTTTGTGCTGAGAGATATAATTTGTTGAAGTTGACCCAAAACTCAAAAACTTATGAGTGAACTGTACGGACTCCTAAACGGACCGTACAAGTCAATGCGGGCCGTCTAGGGTCTCGTCTAAGTGACCTTCACCTTGGAAGCCTTGGAAAGTCCTTCACGATTCCCAAGATGGGACGTGGACTCCTAACGGGCCGTCTAAGGTGTCGTGAAGGATCCATGATCCATTTTGGGTTTGTAGACTTCCCCGTTTTCCCTTTTAAGCCACTTCTTGAAGTCCAAGGTGTTACAATATCTCTCCCTAGGAACCATTCGTCCTCGAATGAGATTCAACTAGCATGAAAGGGTGGGAAAGTGTCTAACAACCCAACACAATGCAACAAGCATGCAAATAGCATAAACTTCAACATATCAATTTAAAGAGTGCATTACAAAGAGTTAGTACCTTGGTATGAAATTGATTCAGAGGAAAAAAGGTGAGGGTATCTGTTCTGCATATCCTTCTCGACCTCCCAAGTATCTTCTTCAACAAATTGGTTCCCCATAAGACTTTGACTGATGCAACCTCTTTAGTTCTAAACTTGCGAACCTGACGATCAAGGATCTAATCTGGAATCTCCTCATAAGACAGACTGTCCATTACTCCAATACTCTCAGTAAGCACAATAAGTGCAGGATCACCCAAGAACTTCTTTAGCATAGAAATATGAAAGACTTATTGGACTGCTACTAAATCGGATGGTAGCTCCAACTCATAAGCTACATCACCAACCCTCTTGGATATCCTGTAAGGACCAATGTATCGTGGACTGAGCTTTCCTTTCTTTCCAAACCTCATAACACCCTTCATGGGTGAAACTTTCAGATATACCCAATCATCAACTTCAAACTCCAAATCTCTTTTTCTAACAACAGTATAGGATTTCTGACGACTGTGCGCTGTTTGCAAACTCTCCTGAATTGTCTTCACATTCTCCATGGCTTGATGAACCATATATGGTCCTATCAACTTAGCCTCGCCAACCTCAAGCCAGTCAATAGGGGATCTACACCTTCGCCCATATAGAGCCTCATACAGAGCCATCTGATTCTGGAATGGTAACTATTATTGTATGCAAACTCAATAAGAGGCAAGTGGTCATCCCAATTACCTTTGAAATCCAAAACATAAGCTCTAACATGTCCTCTAAGGTATGAATTGTGCGCTATGCCTGACCATCAGTCAGAGGATAAAAAGTAGTACTAAGGTTCATTATCGAACCCATACCTTTCTAAAACGACTTCCAAAACTGTTGCCTTCAAGTTAAGTAAAATAGGATCCTTGTCCTGTTTCTCCTTCACTTTAGACACTAATGAGGATTTTCCCCCATTCATCACGACTACTCCACCATCACTGGAGTCTAAAAAATAGACTACTAGACATGCAAGTCTATGAACTTTCTTAGCCAATTATTTCTTACCTTCCTCGACATGAGCAGTACTCCCAATGGACAACCTGCTGAAGGCATCAGCAACAACATTAGCCTTACCTTAATGGTACATAATACTCATATCATAATCTTTGAGTTGTTCCAGCCATCTCCTTTGTCGAAGATTTATCTCCTTCTGACTGAAAACATACTGGAGATTCTTTTGCTCGGTAACACATCCACCTGAACACCATAGAGATAGTGACGCCATATCTTGAGAGCTAAAACTATTGCTGGCAACTTAAGATCATGAATCAGGTAGTTCTTTTTGTGAATCTTAAGTTGTCTGGAGGCATAGGCTATAACCTTACCATTTTGCATCAATACAAAACCAAGTCCAACTCTGGATGCATCACAATGAACAACAAAACCCTTTATACCCTATGGTAGGGTCAACACTGGATCAGTGGTCAACCGAGTTTTCAATTCCTGAAAGCTTATCTCACAAGCTTCAGACTATTAAAACTTAGCTATTTTTTTAGTCAACTTAGTCAATGGGGACGAAATAGATGAAAACCCCTCGACGAACTTTTTGTAGTAACAAGCCAATCCCAAGAAACTCTTTATATCAGTTTGAGACGTGGGTCTAGGCCAATTCTACACTACTTTAATCTTCTAAGTGTCAACTCAAATTCCTTCGCCAGACATAATATGGCCTAAGAATGCCATGGATTCAAGCCTAAACTCAAACTTAGAAAACTTTGCATACAATTCCCTATCCTTTAGAGTTTGAAGGACTATTCTGAGATGACTAGCATGGTCCTCCTCATTCTTCGAATATATCAATATGTCATCAATAAATATGATAACAAACATGTCGAGATACTGCTTAGATACTCTGTTCATAAGATCTATGAATGTTGCAGGAGCGTTAGTCAAACAAATGGACATAACAAGGAACTCATAATGACCATAATGGGTCCTGAATGCTGCCTTCGGGATGTCACTTTCCCTCAGTTTCAACTATTTCAACTGATGATAGCCAGATTTGAGGTCTATCTTAGGGCATTTCCAACCCTACCCTCTATTTTACTCTCCAGATATAGAGTTCTCTATTTTTTCAGACAACCAATTTCAACCCAATTCTCTATTTTACACTCTAAAAAGGAATCTTTTTCTCTCTCCTTAATATTATATTATTATTTCTATTTAATTTTTATTTTCTTATTTCATAATATAAATCCTTTATTTCTTTTTGCAAATAGTTACCCTATAATCTATATAATCTTCATGTAATATAAATTTTATTCTTTTCAAATTTTTCATTAAATATAAAATTACATTTTATTCTAAATTTCTAAATAACATAAATTACAACAAATATTATATATAATACATATTAACAAACAATTCAAATAAAAGTGAAATCATTGATGAAACACAATTACATAGTAAATATTGCATTACCGTAAAATTTAATTTTAAATTTTACATAAATACTCGGTTTTCAAGACTATTACGTTGCTCCATAATGTTCTATTAATGCATTACGAAGTTCAAAATGAATAATTTTTTGTCCATATTTTTTTTATGTGTAGCTAAATATTGTTTAAATTAACAATTTCATCTTGTATCCAATTATTTCGTGTACTAAGTTACTTCCCCTAATCCATTTTGAACTATTGCAAAAAGTATTTTCATGCTCATTAAAAAGTGTAGTTTAATAATTTATCACTATAACATAAAAGTAGATTGTTTGAATTATCATGTAAATTTTGTGTATTCTTCATAGTCAAACAAAATTATAATTTTAAATTAAACATTTAAAGTGAAGAATATTTTTTTAAAAAAATATTAGAAAAATATTTAATTCGGGATAAAAGTAGTATATTTATAGATGTTATATTACTTAGAAAATAATTCAAATATTAAAGACTTAATTAATAGTCTCATATAATATAAATAATATTAAAATAATTTGAAATTACATATTTAAAGTGACGATTTTTTTTTAAAAATAAAATAAAAAATTATTAATTCAGATAGAAATGGAAACTTGTCAATAATATGTTTTTAGATGTTATATTATATTAGAAAATTCGTTACAAATATTAAAGACTTAAATTAATGATATAATAGAAATAATATTAAAATAATTAAAAAGTAAAATAGAGAGGTAAATAGTAGTTCTCCAAATTTGGAGAACTACTATTCACTTCTCTATAAATGGAGGATAGAGAGAAATATGGAGGGCGTTGGAGAGCCCATTCTCTATTTTACTCTCCAAATATAGAGAATAGAGAGTAAAATAGAGATGGGTTGGAGATGGTCTTATAGAAACAAGTGGCACCCTAAAGTTGGTCGAAAAGGTCATCAATTCTCGGAAGGGGATACTTATTCTTTATGGTGACCTTGTTCAACTAGTGGTAATCAATAAATATTCTAAGGTAGCTATTTTTCTTTCTCACGAATAAGACCGGACCGCCCCAAGATGAGCATTTGGTCTTATGAAACCCTTATCAAGAAGATCTATTAACTGTTCTTTTAACTCAGTTGGAGCCATTCTATATGACGGAATAGAAATGGGTTGAGTATCGGGAAGAATATTTATTTCGAAGTCTATTTCTTTCTTAGGAGGGACTCGGGGAAGATCGTCTAGAAAAACCTCTGGAAACTCAATCACAACTGGAACTGACTAAATAGGTGGTGTCTCAACAATAGAGTCATTAAATCAGACTAAGTGATTGATGCACCCCTTAGAAACTAACTTTCTGGCCTTAAGGTATGAAATAAAACGACCTTTAGACACTGCTGAACTACTTCTCCCTTCTAAAACTGACTCATTAGGAAACTGAAACTTGACTACTCGAGTTCTGCAAGCAACTGAGGCATAACAAGCATGAAGTCAGTCCACACCTAGAATAACATTAAAGTCCACCATATATAGCACTACAAGAAAACAGTCCAATAACGAAGGGAAAAGTGGTCTCTAAAAGTCTAATTCTGGTCTCTAAAGGGCAATTGCGACTAGAAAAGTCTGGTAGCCCATCCTATAGGTTTCTTCGCTAAAGATCAATTACGACGGGATCTAACATCTGGTCGCTAAATCGCTTTAGGGACTAGAAAAAAACTGGTCCCGAAATCACATTTTGGGACCAGTGTTCTGGTCCGAAAAACATATACACAAAATAGCTTTTAGTGGTCTTAAAAAGTCTATAAGTACAAGAAATTTGGTCCGTAAAAATTCCATTTGTAAATCATAAAATGTGGTCCGTATCTTATATATAATTTTTTTTTCAATATATACAAAGATAATCACAATAACATAAATAAAATTATCGTTAATATATATACACCTACTAATACACAATTCGTAATTAATTGCAACCAAAAATTACAAACATTCCACTATTAGTTGTATAGCCATGAATTGTTTACAGACTACATAGCAAGAAATAAAAAAATTGTCCCAAGTGTCCTAGAAAAAAGATAATCAATTTGTTATTTGCATCAACTCTCCAAAACTTGTTTCTTCACTCGCAACTTCAAGTCTTCAAAACCTGTAAAAAGTAAAAAACAAATGCTCCTTAAAATTTATAAAGACCACATAGTATTAAAGATAACTACAACCATTGCATGCTTGAATCACAAGAATTGAAAGAAAAAATTTCCTCTCCTTCTCGACATTTTTGTAACAAGATACTAAACAAAGAACATGTGTGTTTTCTGCACAAAAATACACTTTCCATAAAAATATAATACAGAGAGCTATAAAGGAGTAACAGTGTAGAGCAAATTTCATAACACAAAGGAAGATGCATAATGCTAACTTTGTACTATCCATAAAAACTTTCTGTGACACCATATAGAAATAAAAACTTGTCATCCTAGCAGTTATCTCATGCAAATGATATATGTTTGAGGCTTTCATCTAAAATCATTTACTATCAATCAAATAAATTATTCCTCTTCAATACAATAGTATGTATAAATAAATATATTAAATATTTGTGTCTAACTGTGAACCCTATCACAGACTTTTAACTGTATGTAGCATAAGATTGTGCAGCTATTATGATATTAGAGCCATATAGGATCCTCTTTGCCATCATCAATCATTCATTTTAAGTAGTAAAACTCGTCAAAAGATTCAGATAAGTGAACATTTGTTTTCCTTTTTGATTGATCCGGCATTAGAACTCAGATTTTTCTGAAGTAGGTAATCCTGTAGTAAACACCACATCATACTTCTAACTACTCGAAATCAAACTATCTTTTACTACAAAGATAGTTGTTTATATTCAATTTTGTCTAAGGTTTATGATCATACTATATGTCTCGTCTCTCGCTCACTCTCTTGACACCTTCATCTTATTCTCTCTCACACAATCACCAAAAGCACATGCATAGTCTAGAAACATTAATGCACAAGTTCAGAACTTTGAAAAATTATATATCAAAACACCATTATATATCTAAACACCACTAATTTACCAGAGAACATTTTTGTTGCTTCTTGGGGATTCAGACACCATGTCAAGAGAGGTATCACTGGATGCTAGGCATCATAACTACTTAACAATAGCTTTCAAAAAGAGAGAAGGAATATATTGAAATGAGTGAGAGCATTTTGTAATAAGAAGGCAAAGGGATAGGTTCTGTCTAATAAATAAAAAAATTACTACTACTTCCAGCTATTTAATAACAAAGTTTACTTGTAAAGTATTCATTTTGTTAAATCTCTGTAATATAAAGCATTGATATTTTTATTTCATTTTATTTTATTTTAAGAAATTACAAAATAAAAGTTGAATATTCTTTTGGAAATAACTAACAAAAAAATAGTGGAAGAGCAATATGATAAAGCATATTTATATACTGAGGCAACTAGTTTGGTATTAATATTTTTTCTTAAAATGAAAGGATATAATTATATTATTTGACTATCAACAATTTAATGTTTATGGCATAAAGTTAAGTGCCGTAAAGATCTACCGGAAAATATGAATCTTTACCTCGGAGAGGCAGTGTAAGGCTTGCGTACAATCTACCCTTCCAAACTCTACTTTGTGGGATTTCACTTGATTTGTTGTTATTGTACTAATATTGTTGGATCAACTTCACGTAAATAATAACCTCTTGAATTCTCAAAACCTACAAAATCATCATACTATATAAAATACCAAGAGCACTCAAAACAGAGGATAAACAAAGAGCAACTCAAGAAACTAGATGTGAGTTTCGATTAAACCAACAGATTTGTGTGTTCCTTACCAAAAATCCTACCAAAACACCTATCAATAATATACAAAATGACTAAAGTACATGATCACTTCCCCCATAATTTCAAATATGCATTTAGAAAAAATCACATGTTGAGTTTGTAAATTGAAACTCAAATGTCAAATTACTCAAATTAGAATACATTGCATAAGTTTTATTAAGTCAAATAGGATGTTGCGTGAATGTGGAGATGTTCACATATTATAAGATCTTAGACCTCATAAATTAATTTTCGACTACCGGTTAGATGAATCTTCATTGTTGACAAAAAATATTCATTATTTCCTAGCAAGATTCATTTGTTTGGGCATAGTATTTTCCCTCCTTTTCTATTTTGATGGAGTAGAAAAACACAATTAGGTATATAACATTCAAGACTTCCTACAGAAACATCAATTGTCTAAACTTTTAATTTAAATAGAGGGTCAACTTGATCTTAAAAAAGGCGTCAGTAATGTCATTGTATCGATTTTCACTTGAAAAACAAACCGCACATATAGCAAGGAACATAACAAAAAATTTCTCAAAAACAACTTGATATTATTGAAAAATCCAGAGTTCTTTACAAATTCATGCTAATTGCATTTTTTCTAAAGAAACAAGCCACACCAAGGTATAATTTAAGGATATTATGCATATACATATACATAAGGATTTAATTTTTTGGCTTTTATGAGTTAATGACAGAGTTCTTTTGGTGTCTGCTTTGTCATCTATTTGCATACCAAAAACCCTAATACCCTCAAGTTTTATTCGATTTTCATAAAATTGACCATTCAAAGATCGAAGGAACGTCCTTCATTTCTTAACCAACGCATCAGAAAAATAAAGAATAGAAATAGAGATCTTAAGAGATAGGTTACCTCGGAACCATGGAAAGAATGACTGCCTCCACAATTTTGAGATACAAAATTAGAGATTTTTAGGGTTATTTTACAGATATACTGCATCATTCTAGATCTTCGTCCCCATTTTTGCCGCCTTCCGATGGATTAACCAGAGAACAAGAACAGAGAGAGGCCAACAAATCAAGAGAACTACAAACAATAAATGCTCGATTTCATCTCCTGGTAAAATCTGAAATAGAGGAAAGATTGTACTCTTACTTTAGTCTCCCAAATTAGGAGCATTTAGGGATTTAGATTTTAGGGAGATGGGTTCTTCATATCTGAGAAGTGAGAAATAGAAAATATTTACAGGAATATTTTAATAAATATTGTTCTACTTTAAGTGCTTTTTATATTTTATTTTAAGGAGGAAAAATAAAGTGAGGCCCAACCTCTCACAGTTGAGCATATTAGGACCAGATTTAAATTAATTTAAGGACAACATTTAGTCTCTTCCTTAATTAAGACTATAAAATCAGAAATTATGGACCATAAAAAATTCTCGTCCCTATAAGTATACTTTTAGGGACTACATTTTTAATCCGTCCCTAAAATGTGGTCTCTAATGAACCTTGTAGAACAACTCAGTCAGTCATGGTGTCCTTGTGATTGACAGAGATGGTATAATCCTGATAGACTCTTTCTGCTATAATAGACTCACGGCTACATAAGGAGTCACAAAAGACAAACTCGCACCTGGATCAAGCAAGCCATAAACATCAAAAGTAAAGACTTTAAGTATACCAGTGTCAACATCTGGTGAGTTCTCCTGATCCTGGCGACTAGCTATAGCAAACAGATCATTCGTACCTCCGCATGTTCCTAAAGTAGCTCCTCTTAGGGTATTTCTATCTGCTGGAGCTACTGAAGAAGATTGGGCTCTATTGCCCCCATTACCCTGCCTGTTCTTATGACATTCTCTCATAAAATGACATGTTTGACCACACTTGAAACAACCATTGGAGCCATAACGACATTCTCCGGGCTGGGTCCTACCACACTTAGAAACAGGTGGGCTCTGAAACCCTTGTGCCACACTACCCTAAGACTGAGTACCCTGAGCTCTGAAATTCTGAGTACTCTGATTCCTACGATCATTCTTGTTTCTTGGTGCAGGTGCACGTATCTTTCTTCTAAAAAATAAAGCGAAGCCTTTTTGCGGAAGCAATTCCCTATCTTGCCCGCGGCGGGCGAAGGCTTTTTGAAAAAGTCTTTTTTTTCTTGTAAATGCATTTTTTTTTCTATTTAGAGAGAGGGGGCTTCAAGTTCTTAGGAAGAGCCGTACGAGACAGGCTACCTAGTGATTTACAAGTACCCTCACTACACTGACCATAGTAAACCCCTTCTCGTTGTACCGAAACTAGCTGAAGATGGAGCAGGTCCAACTGACCTCTTCTGAAAACATGACCGATGCCCATTCCCGGTCTTTTGCTGGCCAGTCTCATTACTTGTTTTCTTGGCCCTCTTTTTATGAAAATCTTCTCTGTCCTTTAATTTATCTTCCTCAACCTGTTGCACATGAATCATGAGTCTAGCTATGTCGATTTCCCCTATCAACATAGTTGTCTTACCTTCCTTATTTGATACAAATGATAGACCGAACACAAACAAACTCATCCTACTCCTCATATCCACCACCATCTCCAGTGCATAGCGTAATAGCTGAGTAAACTTGAGACTGTACTCATGCACACTCATCGCTTCCTGTTTTAGATTCAGGAACTCTCTCACTTTAACTTCTCTTAGCTCTCGGGGAAAGAAGTTCCCCAAGGAAGCATACTCAAACACAACCTAACTCAAAAGTGGTGCCCCATCTGCCATGTTCTTCTTCCACTGACCATATCATATCCTAGCAGTTCCTTTGAGTTGATATGAGGCTAACTCCACACGCTCTGTATCAGCAACACACATGACCTCAAACAATTTCTAAAGCTGTTCCACGAAGTTCTCTGGATCATCAGTGACATTTGACCTAGTGAACCCAGAGGGATTCATTCTTATGAATTCACGTATGCTAGATGTATCAGCTACATCTTGACGACCCACTCCTGGTTGACCAATGTGGTTTTCCACAACCTGAATTAACATCTGAATAACATTCCTGAACTCAACATTGGTGACATCTCCTTGAGGGGGTTGAATTTATGGTGCATTAGGAGCTTATTGACCTTGAGGATTATCATTCCTCCTAACTGGGCGTCCTCGAACAGCTCTTCATGGAGGCATGATCTTAAAAGGCACGCGTAGACACAAGTTTGATTTTTTTTTATAGAGATGAACTCTATCGCAAAAATATAAGTAACAAGAAGGTGAAATGTTCCTAAATGTCATAGCCTCATAATTATAGACGTGGCGTGCTTCACACCGATAAGAAGGACTCTACAGACATGCTTCATAGACACCCTAGGACTCTTGAAACCTGTGCTCTGATGTCAAGTTTGTCACGCCCCGAGCCAACACCCTGGATATGGCTGGAAATCGAGAAACATTTTTTATCTCCAAGCAAACCCTTGGCCTGGCTGACTATTTAGTGGAAGACTTATTCAAGCATAAAACAGCTTTAAATACATAAAACTCAATAGTCTCAATTAAACTCAACTCAAATAAATGTCTTGAAATATTTAATGAAGTATAAAAATTAGTCTCAAAATCTCAAAAGACTCATCTACTCTAACTATCTATGAATTCTCTAATACTAGGATATATATCAGGACAAGACCCACGAAAACTCAACAATAACAGAAAATAAATGTGAAATCCTCCGCAAAGTAAGGAGGCTCACCAAATCTATCTGAAGTGCAAAATGATCTCAACAAAATGCCTATTGATGATCCTGAACACATGTATCTGCATCATAAAAGATGCAGGTCGAATGACATCATTATATTTGAATGTACGAGTATGTAATATAGCAGAGGCGAAATAATTGAAAGAAATGACTGCAATAGGTATAACATAAACTCTATTGACTGTAAAGAATTAAAGGAATGAAACCATTTAAATTTACAAAATACTTTATCATTCTCTAAACTTTAACATAATAAGTGATATATAAAAATATACTTTAACTCTATTGGGAGATTATCTATCCGACAACCATCACTATGAGCAAAGTGATGATACAACGTCTTGTCCACATTGCCAGAACTGTCCTATATAGTGCCGGAATATAGAAAACACCTCAACTAAGTGGATCCACTAAGCTCTGCCTGAAGGCACTAAGGATTCATCTAAAAAGTATGATCAGGAACCCATGTTGGCAACACCTGGTTTATGGGGAATGTGAGTTGTCTGAACTCTCCCCCATATCGGTGCTCAATACTACTCCCAATAATATATACTCTTGCTCAAATGTATAAAAACATTACTCTTTCTCTGGTTTGAGATATTTTCTCAAACTATCCTCTTAACAGAGGTAACTGCTCTGAATTGTCTCTGAAACTCATTGTTCTTTTAGAAAACAAGGTTTCTCTTTGCTTAATGTAACAATACATTATGAGTTGAGTTAATTACTCAAAAGGGGCCTCTTTAAGAGGTAACTGCTCTGTACTTAATCTTTCTGAAAACTCTTTTAAATTTTCTCAAAAAAAGTCTACTCTTTTTCTTCATTTAAAAATAAAAAATTTGGAAAATACTTAGTTCCCTTATACTCTTTCTCAAACTGCTCTTTACTTCCTCAAAACTAAGTTTAAACAATGATCTTTTGGTTAAAGGATTCTCAATAAGAATTCACTGAATACTCAATATAGGTTTCATGCTGAAAAATAGTCATGAACAATCAACTCAATAATCACAATTCACATTATAAGACAATTCAATGAATAGGAATATGAATTCAATAATCAACAACTCAAGAATTTAGAACTCAATATCAACTCATCTCAGGAATACTGAAAACTGAGATAGAACCCTAGATTACTCTTTTACTAATTTGAAAGTAGATATAGGGCGTGAGGATGAACTAGTCAAACACTATGATAGACTTACATACCTGGTGTCACACCCTTATTTTTCCTCAAACGAATTAATGTTTTGAAAAAAAGAGTTTTTCCAATTAAAGTGACATTTTGAAAAGGGATTATTTTATTATTCAGAGTTGCCACTTGAAATTGAGTTTTGGTGTTCCAAGTCACTTTATTTAAATCCCTAATCAAAAGAAAATTTGACTCTTTATTTTATTTGGCCTGCAAAAACAAAAGACTGGGTAAGGAATTCTGTTGACCGAGGGGAAGGTATTAGGCATCCCTCGAGTCCCGTGGTTCTAGCACGGTCGCTTTATTGACTTTTATATGACTTGACTTAATTTTTGGATATTATATTATTAGCTAAATAATAAAAAATATTATTTACCCTCATTCTTTGATTTATATTAAACCTATTTCAAAACTGTCTTATTTATTTTAAATCTATTTAATTTTTTTTTTAGTGTGTGTCCATTAATAAAAATATATATAAACGCCTAAATTTACTCAAACAAAATAAAATAAAGTTAAGAAATAGATCTTTACGAATTTGAAACTTGAAACACCTGTATTTTCTTTTTCTTTTTTTTGTTTTTGTGTGTATTTGTATTTTTTTTAATGTTATTATGGGTAGAATATATATAGGTATCTAATTGTTAGGAATTAGAAATTATGTAGGAATGAGAATTTCAGAGTTTGGGTAGTTTTAAGATTGTTTTTTTTAGTTAGATTTAAAATAGGTAGTTGGATTACAATAGGAGGTAGAATTTTATGGGATTTAGGATTAGTTTTTTTTTTCATTTTTTTTATATGCATGTTTTAAAAAAAAATCTGTTTCTCTCTCTCTTCTTCTTCTTCTTATTATTATTATTATTATTATTATTATTATTTTTATTTTTTTTTTAATTTTTTATTTTTTTTTTTAATTATTTTTTTCCTTACTTTCCCTTCTTTTCTTTTTCATGTTTTTCTAACTTTACGTTTTTATTTTTTTTTATTTTTTTTATTTTCATGCTTTCAACATTTGTTTTTATTACTCTTTTTTTTTATTTTTTATTTTTTATGCTTTCACCTTCTGCTTCATTTTTCTTTTTATTGATTGATTTGTTTTTTTTTGTTTGTTTTTTTTTTTTTTTTTTTTTTTTTTGGGGGT